>JBBPBX010016549.1:0-20153 GCA_038048925.1 Garcialebias charrua | reverse complement strand
CAGTTTACTGACTTACCTATAGATTAGATGATAGATTTGAGCAGGTTTTAGACTGTTTCAAATTTACCATCAGTTAACACTAGGACTACCAGAATATTCAGATGAGTACTACACTTACCAGAGTCTGTCAAATTACAGATTGAGGGATTTGCATTCCATTAGGTGTGTGTGACCCCCTGGGGCTGGAGTCTTTTGTGTGCTCAAAACATCCCCCCAGTAGCAAAAACAAAACATCTCCCCATATTCCAACAACAACATTCCTTCTGCAGGTTGAAAGTTTAGCTTTTTATAACACAGAGCAAACTTTTGGAGATGTTGATGACTCTTTGCAAATGTCAACGCTAGAAACTTGTTTATTTTATAGATATACGTTTTATACTTTTTATACTACTATGCAAAAACTCAGGACAGTATTACACTTTTATTATTTCATTTTATGCTATGTTCATTGGGTGTTTGGTGTTTCAGTGTTGGTGTAAATTTTCATACTTTTATACTATTATGAAAAAACTCAGGACAGTGTTACACTTTTTTACTATTTTACTATTTTATCAGAGTCAGAGTCAGAGTCAGAGAGAATTTATTGTCATTTGCACCGCATGTAGTACATGTGTTGAAAACGAGATTATGTACACAGGGTCCCAGTTACATCCAACAACAAATGCAAGAGAAATACAATAATAACATCTAGGATTAACTAAGAGAGACATCACATCAGCTAGTAATACACTAAGCCCTAATGTAGTAGAAAAACATCATTATAAACAGCAGCACGAACATGAGCAGATGGTCACAGATGAACGCAGCAACAAGAAACAGATCAGTATCAGTATGATGTGACATTTTGCAGTGTTTATTCTTATTATTTATTTATTCATGAGTCTGACAGCCTCAGGGTAGAAGCTGTTTCTCAGTCTAGTGGTTCTACATTTGATGCTCCTCAACCTCCGTCCCGAGGGGAGTGGTGCAAAGAGTGAGTGTGCTGGGTGAGTGAGGTCTTTCATGATGCAGGTGGCTCTTTTTCTGCATCTGGAGGTGTAAATGTCTGTGATGGTGGGGAGACTGACTCCCACAGACTTCTGTGCAGCCTTCACCACTCTCTGCAGAGCTTTTCTCTCTGCAACTGTGCAGCCTCCATGCCACACGTTGATGCTGGAGCACAGGACGCTCTCCACTGCACACCTGTAGAACGAGGTGAGGACTGGGCTTCTCAGACCGGCTCGTCTCAGCCGTCTGAGGAAGTAGAGTCTCTGATGACCTTTCTTGATCAGGCTGGTGGTGTTGTTGCTCCAGCTGAGGTTATCATTCATGTGTACACCCAGGTATTTGTAGCTGGAGACCACCTCCACCGCAGATCCACCTATATACAGTGGGGTGTGGGTGTGTTTGTTCCTTCTGAAGTCCACAATCATCTCCTTCGTCTTCTTCACATTCATGTGAAGGTTGTTCTCTTTGCACCAGCTCTCCAGATGTTCCACCTCCTGTCTGTAGCTGGATTCATCATTATCTGTGATGCATCCCACCACAGCTGTATCATCTGCAAACTTAACAATATGACAGCCTGGATGTGTGGCTGTACAATCATATGTGAGCAGAGTGAACAGAAGAGGGCTCAGCACACATCCCTGAGGAGAGCCAGTGCTGAGGGTGATGGTGGAGGAGGAGAAGTTGTGGATCTTCACGGACTGTGGTCTGTCTGTTAAGAAGTCTAAGACCCAGTTACAAATAGAGGGGCTTAGTCCAAGTGTGGATAGTTTGTCTATCAGAGTTTGGGGGATCATGGTGTTGAAGGCAGATGTGAAGTCCACAAAGAGCAGACGCACGTATGAGTCCTTCTGATCCAGGTGGGTGAGAGCAGTGTGGACCACGGAGGAGATGGCGTCCTCTGTTGATCGGTTCTCACGGTATGCATATTGATGAGGGTCCTCGTTGATGTTGACGGCTGTCTTGATGTGGGACATGACCAGTTTCTCAAAACATTTAGCGACTATCGGGGTGAGAGCCACCGGTCTGTAGTCATTCAGACCAGTCACTGTGGAGCTTTTTGGGACTGGGATGATGGTGGCGGTCTTCAGGCAGGTGGGAACTGACTCCAGTGCAAGTGAGGTGGTGAAGATGTCAGCCAGCACCTCACAGAGCTGGTCCGCACATTCCTTCAGAACTTTCCCTGGGATGTTGTCTGGACTTATGCTTATGCTTATTTATGCTTATGTTTATTAAATGTTTTAGTGTTTAGTGTTTAGATGGTTACTGTTGCACCGAGGGACTGAGAGAAACACAATTTCGGTCCTGTGTATGTCCTGTACATATTGCAGTTCTGACAATAAAGTTGACTTTGACTGCCTCTAAGCGAGCAGGTCCCCGGTTCAAATCCTGGTCCGGGGGCCTTTCTGGGTGGAGTTTGCATGTTCTCTCCGTGCATGCGTGGGTTTTCTCCGGGTGCTCCGGTTTCCTCCCACAGTCCAAAAACATGCATGTTAGGCTGATTGTTAACTCTAAATTGACCCTAGGTGTGAGTGAGACAGGTCCCTCTTGTAAATGAGTCCCCGTGGCTCAACGAGTCCAGCCTGTATAAATAAAGGTTGAATGAATGAATGAACAAACTGATATGGAGAGAACACAAATTCTGTAAGAATAAAAATACTAAATCTATTACAGTACTGTACAAAGTTAGAGACCCATTGAATGATAAAGCTGAGTGACGTAAAGTCCATTGTTGTACACAGTTAGCGTGTTGCCTTCTTTGGGGGGCGTGGAAGTTAGCCTGGATGTGTTGAGCTCATTTACAGAATTTTTTGCAGTGTAAAAATACGTTTATTTTGTGAAAGTGTGTCCAGGACTCTTTGGGTCGAGCTAACGTTAGCATTACAGAGACAAGATGGCTGCTTAAAACGCTGTGATTGGTCCATTGTGTGTCGTGTTCAAGAACGTTGGTTTCTGTAGACTGCTGGTTGTCAGATTCATTTATGTACACATTTCTGACGGTTTATTTGTGTTGTTCGTTTCTATGCACGTGATATCGTCGAAGACTGGCTTAACTGCTGTGTTTTATGATATTTATAAGTGTTTTAGAACGTTGAAAAGTCTGTTCCTCGCTAGAGTTCAAAAGACCGCAGGTCCGTGAACGCACCGCTCGAACGGCACGTCGCACGTGGGCGGCGTTAGGTTTGGAAGACACAGTTTCCCATGAACACTTGGGTTTTAGAACTACAGTTCTGTCTTCGCTATGATTGGTCGATTACGCTGTATGTGTTGACGCTTGCGCAGTGGGTGAAGCCCCGCTCCTCGTCAATTTTCACTTCAGCTGCTTGTCCCAGATGAGTTTCCGTGCTTGTTTGTCCATTACTGTCATTGAAAAGACTGTTTAAACGCGGTGTTTTTGAGATTTTAATGGGTGGATTGAGTCGGTTGCTCTGAAACTGCTGATCGCCATGTGACCAGGTCACGTGACACCGATTTTACCGGTTTTGTGAGGACTGGTCTTATTTCTTTTAAACGCAGTTTTAAAGGTTTCACAGTTAAACCGATTTTGCTCACATGATTTCGTTTTTGTGAACCTGGGGCTCTGAAGCTGTATCACGTAACGCTTTGGGTCTGTGCTTGATAGTTTTCATCCGTGTTAGATGTCTGTGGGCTAAAAGCTGCAGCTTCGCTCACGGGTGATAACAGCGCCTCTATAGCAGTCAGATAGAGAAATTGCGGTCGCTGTGATAAATTTATCCAGCGTTACTCACTCCACCTGCTGGTTACATTAGAATATGCAGTCTTCCTGTAATTTGTACATGTTGAATGTTCCTGTTTTAAACGGGAAACATTTTGAGAATATTGTACACATAGCACCCTTTCATTTGATTTTCACGTATAATCAAATGTTGATGGCAGAACAGTTACACAGATTTAATACAGACATGTCTGTTTTTTGCTAAGCCTTGACACTTTTATCATCAATTCTGTGCAAAACTTGCTCTCTGTCCCTGTGTTTTTAAACTGCAAGTTTAAAATAACACATAGGAGGCATCCTTTGTCTTGATTTTCACAAAATCACATAAAAAACAGCCAATTTTGTTTGACCTTGTCACAGGTCGACAAATTAATAGGAATCACTGATTTTTTTTTAATTTCACATCCTGGCATCACATGGTAAGAATACACACTGTGAAATGAGACCCACGTTATTTGCTTTTTCACAGAACATCAGTACAAAGATGGGCGTTCAAACAGGTGAACCACCTGAGAGGGCCTCTTGTTCTGTGTATCCTAGATGGATGGATGGGGGCAGTGGGTTTCCTGCCCGTGCTTCCCGCAAAGTGGGGGAATCTGCTTCATCGTATGCTAATTACTTGGCTGCATGGAACGTCCGTCAGGATAAGTGGGAAAATCCCCTGTCATTCTACGACAGGCTAATCTTGGTCTACTCCGGGGGCAAAACTGTCCCTGGATTAGAGGAAAATGTGGAGTTTAAACGTCTTTTCATTATGAATCTTATGCCTTTTCAAATGAAATGTGTTCATTTTCTGGTTGATTGCAAAAAAGATTCTATGGAAGTGATAAGACAATATGCTACGTCAGTTTTTGAGGCCGAAATACAACCTAGGATACCATCAGAGGTTTGTACAGGTCAAAAGGTCACATCCCACTCGCAGACATTAGAAGAGGTTCCCTCTCCTTCAAAGTGCGAGAGGACACAGGTTTTTCATGATAACAAACAACAGATCAGTTCCAGCTGGAACAGTGACTCTGATCGGTTCACGGGGTGTTCTTCTGCCCCCGCCCCTCAGGTTGAAAACCCTGAGATGAGCAGAGAACCACACAAGGTAGGTGTTCGCTCTCTAGATGAACCAAGATGGTTCAGATCGAACCAAAAGAGTTCTCACCTAGGTCTCACAGTGGGTGAACTTCGAGTGAAGTTGATGTCTGGGAACCGTGACCCTTTGAAAAATGGTCTGTCCCGACAGGTACCCCCGAGAAGCGGCACTCCTGCCCCTGCCCCTCGAACTGCACAGTTTGAGACATGCAATGAGTCACACATGCTCCAGATTATGGAAGCGGCACCTCCGCGTGTGGACGTGACTGAGATTGTGAGTTGTTTGTCGAAAGATTTGATTGTTACAGTGGTTGACCAAGCTGACACAACGTGTGACGTTGTCCTTGATGATAACACAAACAACGTTGTTCAACCTGACGAAGGGACGCGCAACACTGGCTTTTGCAACAACTCAGTGCACACAATTGACAACAACAACGTCAACACTGACATAAACGTTGACGGCAAACAAATTGCTGATGATCAGCGTCCTGAAAATCAAGATGCTGATAGCAAACAAATTGCTGAAAATCCACATCCTGAAGGTCATGAGGCAGACAGCCATCATGATGCTGACAGCAACGACGATTACACAGACAGAGTCACACGTACACAGAAACGTGTGGAAAAACCTGAACGGTTTCTGTGTAACTTTATAAAAAGGGGGATAGCTAAGAGAGCTTACCTGCCACTCACATTGGAAGGGGTCCTCGCGCAAGAAGCGCTCCTGGTTAGCGGCTCAGACGTGTCTACCATGTCAGCCGAACTGTTTGAGGAGCTAAGGACCGCCGCTAACGATGTTGACAGGCAAATACCCTTTGTGAAATACACTTATGGTGAGCAACTGGGCCTCGCAAAGACGAGAACAACCCTAATAGCCATGGTTCACATGCAGATTGTCGAGATGTCACTATACCACCCGGTATATGTGTCTGAACTTGACTCACTCCGGGCTCCATTTGTGGTTGGCCAAGATTTTATAAATCGCTTTGAAGCGATTATAAATTATGGTAATCGGACGATGTGGGCCACAGTGAGCAGTCCATTGCCAATCGAGGTACCTCCCCAGGGTCAGGGCACTGACTATCTAACAACAGGTACCACTAAGGTCACGAGGGATTCCCCAGCCGAGACCACAAGCCCAGTAAGTGAACCTTCATATACAGGTGAGACAGAGGAGACTCAACAATTGGACCAGACTCTGGCCCATCACGAGGACCTCCTCTGCAAGCTGACACCTTCAGCACTCACTGAGGCCTACCTACCACCGGTGGAAGAAGGTGTGGAGATCCAAGGGTCCCACACCGATGACGCTGTACTGTCCTATGGGACAGGTAATTCGGCATACAGCCATGCTTTCAGTGAAGTCTTGGTTCAAGGACATCTGAGCCCACGTAGTGACAGTCTACAACATGCTGACAGTCACTTAGACTTCATTGTTACAGATTTTGAGGACCCCCCCTCAAACAAAAGGGGGGCAAACTCACACTTCCTACCACAGGTAGAGGACGGTGTAGAGATCCAAGGATCACACACCGAGAACGCTGTACTGTCCTCTGGGACAGGTAATTTGGTCATCAGCCAAGCTTTCGATGAAACCTTGGTTCAAGAGCATTTGAATCTAGAACTACTCAGAAATGACATAGTTCTTACAGACTCAAAGAGCACCTCTTCATTCATGAAGTGGGAAGACACAAACCACAACGACAGTGACACGTCGCAATCTGACCTGTCAGACACGCCTGCGACGGCGCTGACAGTTGTGACACACCTGAATTACGCAGAAAGAGGTAAACGTACAGAGGTACGTTGGCCGAGACATATAAGGTTCCTGTACAAGGTTCCCCATAAACTGCGCGAACAGCTTAAACTAAACAATGGCATCCTAACTCGTGCCCATGGACGGACGTCCACACCCGTGTGCATGGTCCCTCATGACCACAGGGGGGTGATGTTAGGTCATGCCCATGTCAAGGACAAAGATTTCAGTAACCCCACAAACGACAAAGATCTCGCAAACTCACAGACTTCATGGGAAAACAAGGTCGTCCAAGCACAGGATAGTAAATAAACTAAACAGTTTAAACTATTCTAGTTGCGAAAAGAAACCGTTCCAACTAGAACTTAGAAACGCTAAGCATAAAACCCACAACAAAAACTAACCTTAACAACCGTTTAAATCTGCAGGATTTAATTGACATCGGTTATAAAGCTAAGAACTGTTTTTCTTGTGTGTGACACGTTGGAATCTGACGACCAGAGTGAGTTTGACGTAGTGAAACGTTGTTTTTAGTTGCTTGATTGCTACTTTTGTGTTATTGAAGTTGTTATTGTTTTCTGAACACTCCCAGCCAAAAGAGGTTTTGATTGTTGATAAGTTGAAGACTTAAATGGATTTTAACTATGCCAACATGCTGTTCATTTTGTTAAAGATCTCAATCTTTGAAAAGTCATTGTAGATCAATACTACTTAAGGTACTATAATCTACACTGACCTCCCAATCATTTAGGTAGAACCGTTTCAATCGTTTCTATTCTAGATCTATTCATTTTGATGAGTCTCGTGTAGTGGGCATGACCATGCCCGTTCTGATACTTGAACTGTCCCAGTGACACCTTTTCACTGATACTCTCAGAAAAAGGACATTAACACTATTTTATTACATTATTTTGAATCAAAACACAATAAGTCATAAGAGACTCTCTTATTCCTCTTTTTGTGTTAATGAATAACCTTGTGTTACTTGTATAAGCATTATTGAATTCAATGTTTGTTAAGTCAAAGACTGTTTAATTCAAACTGTTTAATTCAAGTTGGAAATCCAATGTTATTTCAAAATAATGATCACTTCTTCATATGATGAATCAAACGGTGAAAGTGAATTAATATGTCAGACTGAACTCGATCAGTTTTGTTAGAAGTTAGAACACAGTTTTAATCAGTTGTTTTATGAAGCTGGCTCCAGTCTAATCTGTTTCTCTGTCTTCATTCTAAACAACTTCTTCTCTGTTCTAAAAACTGATCTTCTCCTATCCGAGTGACCTTCATCTACTGGTTTGTTTGGACCAATCAGAGAAGAAGAACAAGTCACTGATCACAGATCCTTCCTTAAAGTTCTAAGCTTTTGCTGGAACTGACGGAGTTTGCTGAGGTCCTCAACCCATGATGAGGTTCCCCAAAGAACTGATGATCGTCTGGTCAACACGCTAATGACCACGTCATTCAGTTAAAGGCTTATAACATGCCAAGTTATAAGTCATCTTCAACAGCTGAAAAAGCTCTTTTATTGACATTCCTTTAAGGAACGTCTTATCTTGAAAACAACACCAGGAGCTGCCGTTACTTTCGGTTCGAGTCAAGGCGCACGTCTGGAGACGCTGAGAATGGTAAACGAACTGACCAAACTGGACCGAGGGAGACTGACCATCTTCACGAGGTAAAAAGTCGTCAAATGCTTTGCCAAGGGTACCAACGTGTAGCTTTAATCGGCCGGAGAACTGCCATGTTTCTGGTTAAAACACATCAAGATAACTCCCTGACTCTTAACTTTTCTTCCTCCATTTTTCTCCTCCTAAACCTTTATCTTCCTAAGCCAGAAACTAAGTTAATGTACCTACAGAAATGAGTAAAATATCATCCTTCACTTGTTCTGTTGTTCCTATATTTCATCTGTGCTGAAGTTAATTATAGGAAAAATAATCAACCAATCATGTACAAATGTGTGATGTAATTTACAATTATGTTAAATAAATGGTCCAGTCCTGCTGTGCCAACATAAGTTTAACGTTTCCTGTGAATTACATCTGGTCAAGGTATAGAATTATTGGTATTAAGCTGAAAAAGAGAGAACCCGTTTAATTAATGATGTATTTTTGTGTCAGTCTAAACCCTGCCAATTTATACATCTAAAATATAGGTAAGTCAGTAAACTGACCCCTTCCTATATTACTACATTGGTGGCCCGTGAACAGGTCTCTGAAAAGTTTAATATTTAATATTTCTGTACTTTGAATGTTGGCATATTTTGTCCAAGTTTTTAGACTCTGAAAACGATAGTTTTTTGGCTGGGAAAGTGTGTCAAGCTGCAGGAAACTGCTGGTTAATGTCACTTGTAGCTGAGGAATTGTCTTTACTCAACTTTTAAACGTGTGTTGAAGTTTTTGGGTTAAAATTTGATGTTGCTGTGTGGTTCTGGTTCTGAGTCGTTTGGACTCTTTGCTGACGTGTCACAGATAAAAGCGCATCTACGTTTGACCGCCGTGTCAAACTGTGCCTATAAGAGCTTCATAGTTCATCTGAAAATTGCTGTCGAGTGGTATCGTTACATTTTAAGCAGGAATAATAGCATTTTGTGTCTGAAGCTGTCGGATCTGGTTCTGACCCGGTCCAGTTGTTAGCTCTGACGTGTTGCTGCAGATACGGTAAAAAGTCCGTGTTGGCGACATTTATCTTGCTATTTTTACTGGGCGCAGCTTGGTAAAACTGTTCTGATGTGAAACGATTCGTTCACAGAATTTTTGTGGTGAATTTTAGCGTTTTATGTGTTGAAAAAGAGTCTGGGTTTGATAAGCTATATGCTGACGCTACGCTCATAACATCTGTTGTCATGCTGTGGTTGGTTCAAGGTGATCACGTGATACGCAGTTGATCGTCAAATTTCAGTTTTGTTCACACAATTCTGACAGATTATCTGGCTTGTTTCGTTTTTAGGCATAAAATATCGTCAAAAACTGTTTAACCGCGGTGTTTTGAGATATTTAAAGGGGTTTTAGAGCGTTTAGACGTCGGTAGAACTCAAACGTCCGACTGCACGCACGTCCCTAAATGCAACACGAACGACACGTCAATGGAAGTGACGTCACCCAGATAGAGAAAAAAAAGGAAAAAGATTGTTTCTTTTTACATCTAAAAAATCCACAGACCTTGTTCTAAACATTTTAAACAAATCCATTCGTTTCTTAAATGAACGTTTGTTTAGGCGATTGTCACATCCAGGCTAAAACTCATCCCAAAAGTTGACGTTTATCCGAATTAGTTTAACGCTACGGCTAAATGCTAAAAGGTAGTCAACGCGGCCTTAGAGCCAACAGCGCCTCTATAGCGGCCAGAATGAGTAATTACAGTCACATTGTGGTAAATTTCAGCTTTGAAAACCTGCAATCTGCTGGTTTAAAAGTATGAGAACAAGAAACATTTACACAGAATAGATGCTAAACCCTCTGCATTTATTTTAAAACATCTGTAATGTTATGTTGAGCATACAAAAACTCCAGTTTATTTTAAATAAAAAAATATTTAAAATAACAAACAAGAAATCCTATTTTCACTCCTGATAACTGTCAAAATACAGCAAAACAGTTTAGCCAAACTGCAATACATCTTTTTAAGGCATGATGGAGCAGCTTCCTGGGAACATTTTAGTGTGAATATTGCATTTATTTCAAATCTTTTAAAAAGTGTTTGAGTAAGTAAAACGAAAATCATGCTTGTGTTAGTTAGTAACTGTTGTTAAAAAATAAGTTATATATAAAGTTAACACTGCAAGAGGGCATTTAACTTTTACAGGTTCATTAAGGGTAAGTCCTGAAAGAAGGTACCTATGAATAGAAATACTTATTACACGGTGAAACACTTAAACCACACAGCTGGTTAGTTTGATTGACTCAGTGCTACATTAAAAGTGAAGATTTATTTGCACACATTAAAATACGAACTGTCTTATTGATTTTCACAAAAAATCAAAACAAAGATGGAAGTTCAAGAAGGTGCGCGTCCAAGGCTCATACAGTATGTGCCTCTAGTAGACTCATACATCAAAGGATCCGAAGAGGGACCCCAAAGCCGAGGACCTGCTCCCCCTGCACCTCGCACAGAGAGAAAATCTCTCTCATTGTGTGGTGACTACTTAGCTGCCCGAAATGTCTTGCAGGAAAAAGATGAACATCCTTTGCATTTCTTTGACAGGATTTTCAAGGCGTATGCAGGCGACATAATGGAACCGGGACTTGAAGAGCAGACGCTTTTCAAATCTGTTTTCAGAAATAATCTAATCTCTGATATTAGATTCAAGTTGCCATTGTACACCTGGTGTCAATTAGAAGTAACATCTTTGGATGAAATTATACAGGGTGCTGTAACTGCTTTTGAGGCTCACATGCAAAGCAAAACACCCTCTGAGGTGTGCCCAGGTCAAATGGTCGTATCCCAGTCGCTAAAAATAGAAGAGGTTCTCTCTCCTACAGAAAGCGAGAATAAACACTGTCGTATTAAAGGCCCTCTGACCTCAGAGGAGATGGAGAACATACGTCAGTTGTTAGAAAGGTTGGATAATGCAAGCAAGAATAAACAAGATTTTCAAACTGACAAACAACGAAAGGTTGGTGCCAGCTGGAACAGTGACTCAAAATGGTTTAAAGGGAGCCCCGCTCCTGGAGCACCTCAGATTGAAAAGTCTGAGACAAGCGATGAACCACAAAAGGTAGGTGTTGACTCTTTAAGAGACCCAAAATGGTTCAGATCGAACCAAGTGGGTGAAAACCAAGGTCTACCGGTGGGTGAACTTCAAAAGGAATTGAAGTATGAGGACCTAAACTCATGTAACAATGCGTGGTCCCAACAGAAGCCCCCGAGCCTCGGAACTGCACCTCCTGCGCCTCGAACAGAAAAGTTCGAGACGTGCAAAGTGTCACGAATGTCCCAGAAAAATGGCCCAACACCTCTATGCTCGGAAGAGACAGAGGAAGTAAGTAGTTTGTTAGTAGATTTGAATGTTACAGTGCTTGACCAACCTGATACAATGAGTGGCGTTACCATTGATAATGACACTATCAACATTGACCTACCTGGAGCAATGTGCAACACTATCTTTTACAAAAACTCAGAGCTCACAGTTAACATTAATAACATTAACACAGATGCCTCAGATGTTGAAAATAAAGATGCTGACAGCAAACAAAATGCTGACAGCCAACAAGATCCTGAAGGTCATGACACGGTCTGTCTAACAGACGGTACCGCAGAAGGCACGGATGACTCCTCAACCGAGAACACTAGCCCGGTAAGTGAACCTTCAAATAGAGATGAGGCAGAAGAGTCCCAACAGTTGGACCCAACCCTGGCCCAACATGAGAACATCCTCTGCGAGCTGGAACAATCAGCACTCACTGAACACTACCTACCACAGGTAGAAGAAGGTGTGGAGATCCACGGATCCCACACCGAAGACGCTGTTCTGTCCTCTGGGATAGATAAATCGGCAATCAGCCAAGCTTTCGAGGAAACCTTGGTTCAAGAGCATTTGAGTCTAGAACTAATCAGAAATGACATAGTTTCTACAGACTCAAAGAGCCCCTCTTCAGACAAAGGGGGGGCAAGCACACACAACGACAGTGACCCGTCGCAGTCTGAGCAATCAGACGCACCTGCGACTGCGCCGACAGTTGTGACACACCTGAATTACACAGAAAGAGGTAAACGTAAGAAGATACGTTGGCCAAAACCTATAAGGTTCCTGTGTACTGTCTACTCTCAGCTGCGAAAACAGCTTAGACTAAACATTGGCATCCTAACTTGTGCCCATGGACGGACGTCCTCACCTGTGTTCGTGGTCCCCCATGACCTCAGGGGGGTGATGTTAGGTCATGCCCAAGACAAAGATTTCAATAACCCCACAAACAACAAAGATCTTGCAAACTCACAGACTTCATGGGAAATTAAGGTCGTCCAAGCACACAATAGTAAATAAACTAAACAGTTTAAACTATATTAGTTGCTAAAAGAAACCGTTCCAACTAGAACTTAGAAACGCTAAGTCTAAAAACCCACAACAAAAACTAACCTTAACAACCGTTTAAATCTGCAGGATTTAATTGACATCGGTAATAAAGCTAAGACCTGTTTTTCTTGTGTGATACATCTTGGAATCTGACGACCAGAGTGAGTTGAAGCAGTAAAACGTTGTTTTCTAGTTGCTTAATTGCTACTTTTGTTGTTATTGAAGCTTGATATTGTTTTCTGAACACTCCCAGCCAAAAGAGGTTTTTATTAATGATAAGTTGAAGACTTAAATGGATTTAACTATGCCAACATGCAGTTTTCATTTTGTTAAACCTCAGTAATTGAAGTGTCATTGTAGATTAATGCTACTTAAGGTACTATAATCTACACTGATCTCACAATTTCTAATTTGAACCGATTCGATCGATTCTATTCTAGATCATCTATTCATTTTGATGAGTCTCGCCATAGACTTCAAAATTTATAGGGAATACCAAATCCTACGTCGTCGTCTTAAAGGACAACAGACATTTAGACCAAACTATATTTTCTTTTCTATTTTAGTTTAACTTTAAGCTAAGTTATGAATGGAGGAATAGTTTGGAAGAAGAGGCCTTTGTTACAGAAGCCCTCCTGAACCGTCTATAGACGTAGATCCCTATATTTAACTTTTGATGCATGATCCACCCCTTAATTGGTAGTTATAGCTGATCTAAACCATGATAGCTTACATACCAGGTGCATATAGGTAGGGCCTAATGTAAAATCCCAATCATAAGCCCACCTAAAACCACATAAATGCATGACACATAGAACCAGAGTGGCACGGACTGGAAACCAACAAGCCAACAACCTTCGATGTAGGGACCTGCTACTTCAACGTTGGTCTTCAACCTTCATCCAAGGGTCGCCTCCTCTGCGTCAATCGAGGGATCCCCTCTACATGCTGATAAAAACAATTGTTGCTGATGAAATCACCAACTCTAATCGATATGGAATTACTGCTGTGGAATTATCGTTGTGGATTATAAGACTTTGTTTTCCAAAGGATCACAGACTTTGTTTTCCAAGAGTTAACAGACTCAGTTTTCCGAGGGATTAAAAGCTTACCGCAATGGGATTACCTACGAACAGTATGGAATTTCCAAAAACTTTATGGGATTATAATTTTTGATTTTTTTTTTCCACTTGCTGGATTACTTCAAGATCAGAGACAGTTCAAGGTTTCCTTTCGTGTTGGACCCCATCCCCAAGGACTGGCGATGACTTCCAAAAGGGGGGAGATGTAGTGGGCATGACCGTGCCCGCTCTGATACTTGAACTGTCCCAGTGACACCTTTTCACTGATACTCTCAGAAAAAAGACATTAACACTATTTTATTACATTATTTTGAATCAAAACACAATAAGTCATAAGAGACTCTCTTATTCCTCTATTTTTGTGTTAATGAATAACCTTGTGTTACTTGTATAAGCATTATTGAATTCAATGTTTGTTAAGTCAAAGACTGTTTAATTCAAACTGTTTAATTCAAGTTGGAAATCCAATGTTATTTCAAAATAATGATCACTTCTTCATATGATGAATCAAACGGTGAAAGTGAATTAATGTCAGACTGAACTCGTCAGTTTTGTTAGAAGTTAGAATGCAGTTTTAATCAGTTGTTTTATGAAGCTGGCTCCAGTCTAATCTGTTTCTCTGTCTTCATTCTAAACAACTTCTTCTCTGTTCTAAAAACTGATCTTCTCCTATCCGAGTGACCTTCATCCACTGGTTTGTTTGGACCAATCAGAGAAGAACAACAAGTCACTGATCTCAGATCCTTCCTTAAAGTTCTAAGCTTTTGCTGGAACTGTCGGAGTTTGCTGAGGACCTCAATGCCATGATGAGGTTCCCCAAAGAACTGATGATCGTCTGGTCAACACGCTAATGACCACGTCATTCAGTTAAAGGCTTATAACTTGCCAAGTTTTAAGTCATCTTCAACAGCTGAAAAAGCTCTCTTTTATTGACATTCCTTTAAGGAACGTCTTATCTTGAAAACAACACCAGGAGCTGCCGTTACTTTCGGTTCGAGTCAAGGCGCACGTCTGGAGACGCTGAGAACGGTAAACGAACTGACCAAACTGGGCCGAGGGAGACTGACCATCTTCACGAGGTAACAAAAGTCGTCAAATGCTTTGCCAAGGGTACCAACGTGTAGCCGAGTTCAGCCGGAGAGCTGCCATGCTTCTGGTTAAACACATCAAGATAACTCCCTGACTCTTAACTTTTCTTCCTCCATTTCCTTCCTCCTAAACCTTTATCTTCTTAAGCCAGAAACTAAGTTAATGCACCTGCAGAATTGAAATAGTAAAATATCATCCTTTGCTGTTCTGTTGTTCCTATGTTTCATCTATGCTGAAGTTAATTATAGGAAAAATGATCGATCCAATCATGTACATAATGTGTGATGTAATTTATTGATTATGTTAAATAAATGGACCAGTCCTGCTGTTCCAACATAAGTTTAACGTTTCCTGTGAATTACATCTGGTCAAGGTATAGAATTATTGGTATTAAGCTGAAAAAGAGAGAACCCGTTTAATTAATGATGTATTTTTGTGTCAGTCTAAACCCTGCCAATTTATACATCTAAAATATAGGTAAGTCAGTAAACTGACCTCATCCTATATTACTACATTAGCAAGATACCGTAACTCATAAACCACACAGCGGATTTTTAAATCCAGCTGATTTGAACATTTCGTGAATTGGTTAAGCTCAGGAACCCTTGCGCTATAATGTCAGCTAAGAAATATTTTTTTAAGCATTTATTTAGCTAAATTTAAAGAAATAAAGCGTCTCACCCACCTGCATGCAAATCGGCGAACTACTTTTTTAAATCCAGCTGATTTGAACATTTCGTGAATTGGTTAAGCTCAGGAACCCTTGTGCTATAAAGTCAGCTAAGAAATATATTTTTTCTCGCAAAGACATAATTGTTTTTACCGTGTCAATCTTGTAAAGTCCTTCCGTGCTGGCTCGCTTCTGTGGTCGCTATTTTAAGCAGGGCAAATGAGGCGCTGACGCATTGCGTAGCGGTGACGCATAATAGATGCGTGGTAAACACCGAAGCGTATTATTTATGGAGTTTTTCAAATATATTGGCAATAATTGGACAAAGCGTGTTATACACAGGAGCGTGTTAAACTCAGACGAATACGGTATACTGTATAATATGCACGCCATTTACATTTATTAAATATTTTATTTTAAGCAATATTCCAATAGTTTTTGCATTTTTATTTCTAATATATTCAATATGAGGCTTCCAACTAAGTTTGCGATCCAGAATGATACCTAAAAATTTTGTCTCATAAACTCTGTCGATTTCAACTCCATTTATATGTAACTTTACATTATTGTAAATCCGATTATCTGAAAATACCATACTTTTTTTTTCATTTAAAGATAGCTTATTATAATCAAACCACTTTTTTAAACTCAGCTAGCTCTTTTTCTACTATTTGTATTAATTCATATTCTTCCCAGAAAAGAAAGAGTTTGTGTCATCAGCAAACATTATAAATTTCAAAATACTGGATACTGTAAAAATATCATTTAAATAAAGTATAAATAATTTAGGTCCTAGAACTGAGCCTTAAACTAGAATCTCACTCATGGCACTATTTACCTAAAGCACCGTTACATTAACTAATCATGCTTGGGAGGAATTTCTAAAAGACATCAGTGACAGTGTATCACAAAATTCTTTGGAAAATCTGCCAAAGTAAATGGAAATGTATGCATTTCACCGTCCAGCAAAGCTACGTGTTAATTAAGAGCTGGTTGATCAAAATGAGCCGGATGGCACTAATTCTGCAGCCAGAGCGACAGAAGACGATCCCAGTAAGTTCAGCCAAAGCTCAGATGTAAAAAAGAAGAAGAAGAAGAAACATGAAAGGTCTGAGAAACAAGAAAACAGAAATTAAGAAAAAGGTGAAATAAACTGGGGTTATGCTGGTGAAGATTCTCAGTCTGGGGTTAGGTTGTGATTGCACTAAATATTTAGAGCAAACAGGGTTGTCTGCAGTCGAGGTTTGAATTCTGAGCTGAGCGTTATTTCAAGCTTGAAATAAATTATGGTTCAAACCACTGAAGGTTTTGGCTGTTTCCTGAAGCCACTGGCAGCTGCTTTCATATTTAAAACAAGCTCTGAAAAGAATACTTTTTCAATTTAATTCAACTCAGTTCAATTTATGTAGTGCCAAGTCACAACAGAAATCATCAGGGTACTGAATAGAAACATTCATATATAAATTCAACCTGAAGAGACTCACAAAACGAGAGAGAGAATACAATTAAAATGTTTTATTGATTAAGGTTTATTTTGCGCTCGGGCCCCGGCGGAGGGCATGCATGCCGGACTGCTGAGAGCTTGAATGTCCGGCATAGGGAGATAGATTATGGATATCTACCCCCCGGGACCCGAACCCGGTGGTGGAGAAGGGATCGCAGACGTCCAATCCATCCCACCGGTACGTGAATGACGGCCAGCCAGCGGCCGACGGCTCCGGACAACCCTGAGACGAACACCAGCGCAGAACCTCCATCCTGAGCAAGCACGAAGCGACAGTGGGAAGGAAAAACTCCCTCGAGAGGAAGAAACCTCCAGCAGAACCAGGCTCAGGACAAGCGGCCATCTGCCATGACCGGCTGGGTCGCAGGGAACAGGAAGCAGGAACGCACACAGCAGCAGGACCAAGACGAAGGCGAGCAGGACAACCCCAGGTGGCGGAGGCGGGACGCAGAACAGGGGGGAGCCGAGGAACCAGAAACCCCGGGAGGAGACGGGGAGGTGGAGGGAGGCGACTAGACTAGTAACGGGCAAACAGGAAGAGCTGAGGAAAGGGGTGCCTCATATCCAGGTGGACAGTTGATGAGTGATTCGATGCAGCTGTATCCAGGTGGACAGTTGAGTGATTCGATGCAGCTGTGAGTCCTGCCATTGTTGAATTTGCGTCTTCGACTTCATTTCAACCTGAAGAGACTCACAAAACGAGAGAGAGAACACAATTAAAATGTTTTATTGATTAAGGTTTCTTTGGCGCTCGGGCCCCGGCGGAGGGCATGCATGCCGGACTGCTGAGAGCTTGAATGTCCGGCATAGGGAGATAGATTATGGATATCTACCCCCCAAAAAGAAAAGCCGGGGCCGAGCTGGCGAGGGTCTGGCTGCCCGAGGGCATGCATGGGCAACAGCCTCTTTTCACGGACTAGGCAACGACAGCCTCTTTACGTGGACTGGGCAACGACTGCCTCTTTACGTGGACTGGGCAACGACTGCCTCTTTACGTGGACTGGGCAACGACTGCCTCTTTACGTGGACTGGGCAACGACAGCCTCTTTACGTGGACTGGGCAACGACAGCCTCTTTACGTGGACTGGGCAACGACAGCCTCTTTACGTGGACTGGGCAACGACAGCCTCTTTTCTCGGACTGGGCAACGACAGCCTCTTTTCTCGGACTGGGCAACGACAGCCTCTTTTCTCGGACTGGGCAACAACGGCCTCTTTTCTCGGACTGGGCAACGACGCCTCTTTTCTTGGAATGGGCGACAGCGGCATTTCCGGGAACGAGCCTCGCTTGGGCAACCGAGAGCGAGCGTGCATGAACTCTAGTCCCATTCCAGGGAGAGAAGACAAAAAGGGGAAGTGATTTGGCTCGAGCAGTCAAAAGAGGGAGGTGACACAGAGCAGGAGGACACTACCACTAGCATGTGATGTTAGAGCTCACCTAACGGCTGAGCAAGCGTTGAGCAGAGAGCACTGATTGAAGATCCGGGCGGACGTAAGAGGAGTAGGCTGTCGAAGACCAGCGACCTAGCTGTTGGAGGGATGCCCCCGATGCACCTTGAACAGCGGCGGAGGTAGCAGCCCCAATCCGAAAGGAATGGCCAGAGTAATGGAGAGGGGGAAGGCCGCATAGGGCCAAGGATTTCCTGAGAAATCTGACGAACCATGCTGCAGTCATGGGGGTGCCGTCGGGAGTGAGGAACAAGGGACCGACGGAGGGGCAGAGCCTACGACGTTTAAAGATGAACCTAACCATGGCACGGAAGGGACAATACGGGCCGTCTATGCGAGCTATGGAGACGACTGCAGGGCCTTTGCCCTTCGAGTGCTTGAGGCGGAGGTCAAAATGATCGGGAAAGAAAACCAGATCATCGGGGGTTAGATCTACTGAAGGATCGAAGCTGCCCCGAGATGTAAACTCGCCGACCCAAAGGAGTCCGTAGAAGGCCAGGAGAAACACGCTTGAAAGGAGTGCCTTCAGATACGACGAATAGGAGGAGGACCGGAGGGCTACTAGAAGTCTCTTAGGAACAGAAAAAGTGATTGGTTGTCTGCCGTCAAGCTGGGGAGGAGAACGCTTAGCTAAACCCTTCAGGAGGAGTTTAATGACGTGGTTGGAGAACAAACTCGGGAGTGGACCCAAATGATGAAGTTGTGCATGGAAGTTAATGCCAGCTAGGAGGGATTTAATGTAAGGCAACTTGAAACGGCGATGGTCAAAACAGTACGTGATGAAAGCTATGACCGTGGGTACGAGAACCGGGAGAAGGGAGGACCCAACAGCCGCACAGAACTTAGCGTACAGGCGCCAAGCGAACGAATACGATCGCTGAGTGGAAGGGGCTAAACCCGAGCGGATGTAGACACGGGCCGACTGTAGGAGAGGGAGAAGCGACGGGGTCGCGACAGCGGGGCGAGAATCGGCAGGACCGGGCAATGGACTGAAGGAACGACAGACGGGCAGAGGCGACGGATGACCTGGAAGCAGAAGGAGGGAGAGCAGCCGCGTTATTGCACATTACTAATGATGATAAAACTAAAACTAACACACAGGTTGATGCTAACTAAGATGGCGACTAAAAGGGGAGCTGACAGGTGACGGGGACGCTAATACAGGGCGAGATCCCCCAGATCGGGGCATTGGGTCGGAGAGGGATCGGCTGATGGGCAAAGGCGATGGAAGACCCGGAATCGGGATCTAGATAGAGCGTCTGCGAGGAGGTTGGAGTGACCAGGCACATGGCGAGCGGACAGTACGAAGTTGTCCGTGACGGACTGCCATGTGATGCGGCGGATGTAGGGCATGATAGATTTACGGTGGCCGAGGGGTGCAAACGCGCAGCAAAAACAGAACAGCACGCTGCAAAAAGAAAACAGCGTTCCAAAAGTTGAAACACACATCAAAATGAAAACAACAGCGTTCCAAAAGTTGAAACACACATCAAAATGAAAACAACAGCGTTCCAAAAGTTGAAACGCACCTCAAAATGAAAACAACAGCAGAATGGCACTAGTTATTTGTGTATTTTACCTTATTTATTTTAAGAATATTTTACACTACATCGGAACTGTCACGTTGTATTTGTTTTAATAGTGTGCGGAGGAGAATCAATGCATGGATGCCAAGTTGGGTCAATGGTTAAAGAGATTACCTTGAATGTGGGAGTCCCTGGTTCAATTCCCAGTCTCGGAAATTTTCTGTTATTACTTTTTTTTTTAAAGCCTTTTGTTTT
>JBBPBX010016548.1:36448-48014 GCA_038048925.1 Garcialebias charrua | reverse complement strand
TGCTGTTTTAGAATGGAGGATGGATCTTTGAAGTCAGGGTTCGCAGTGGTTAAACAAAACGGAGATGCATTCGAGGTGGTAGAATCTGGACAGTTGATGGGAAAACAGTCAGCTCAAAAAGCCGAGATTCAAGCGGTAGTTGCGGCACTAAAATTAGGCACAGGAAAAGAAATCACAGTATACACAGACTCAGCATACGCTTATGGAGTTGTTCACGTACAATTACCCCAATGGAAAAGAGCAGGGTTTTTGACAGCAGGAAATAAACCCATAAAGCATGAAGAACTCATAAAAGAGTTAGCTGATAGTCTGATGCTTCCAAGGAAAGTGGCAGTAGTGAAATGTAAAGGTCATGATGTAACACAGTCAGATACTGCTGAAGGTAATAGGCAGGCAGACAGAGCAGCTAAAGTGGCAGCTGGCTATTTAACAAGAGTTCAGATGGTGACAGTGGAAGAGGAGTGTCAGTTTAAAAATCATTGGAGTAAAGTAGAAATCTCAAAAGCACAGAATGAGGCGTCTCCTGAAGAGAAATCTGTTTGGAAAGACAAGGGAGGAAAAAAGGATGAACAAAGCGGGTTGTGGACAGGACCCAATGAAAAGTGGATCCTGCCCATGACTCTGAAACCATTAGTTTTTCAGGAAGCACACAGTCTGGCTCATGTGGGCGGCGGACAGATGGCCAGGAATCTTCAGCAATGGTGGCATCCACACATGAAAGACATGATAACTGAACACATAGGAACCTGTAAAGTTTGTTTACAATACAACATCCGACCTACTGTAAAACCAGAACAAGGGATATTTCCCTTCCTGTTCAGACCAGGACAGGAAGTGATCATAGATTACACAGACATGATTGAAACCATTAAGGGGTACAGATATGTGTTGATGTGTGTCGACGCCCTCACAGGATGGCCTGAAGCCATACCTGCAAGAAAAGAAGACAGTAAAACAGTCATAAAGTTCCTGATAAACCATTACATTCCTAGACATGGGTTTCCCGAAAAAATCAGATCTGATAATGGTACACATTTTAAAAACGCAGACCTGCAGGCTGTGGAAAAAATGTTAGGATTAAAGCACGCCTTCGGGACAGTGTACCACCCCCAGTCCCAAGGCAAGATTGAAAGGATGAATCAGAACATAAAACAAAAATTGAGCAAAATCTGTGCACAGACCAAATTAAACTGGGTTGATGCTTTGCCAATTGCATTAATGATTGTAAGAACTTCTGTTAATAATGGCACTGGTTTCTCTCCCTATGAGTTAACTACAGGTCGACCTTTCCCTGGACCGAATGCTTGTTCTCTGCCCAACGAGGAGGACCGAAGGATGGACCATAAGGTATACTTTGATGAGTTAAAAGCTTTAGTAACCAACTTTACTCAGCAGGTATACGAGAAAAGGGGTCCACCAGGAGACCCTGACCTACCCACAGCTGAGTGGGTGCTGCTGAGGATCGTTAAGAGAAAGTGGGCGGAGCCTCGCTGGGCAGGTCCTTTCCAAGTGACCGAGAGAACCTCACATGCGGTCAGGCTGAGAGGAAAGGGGGAGGTCTGGTACCATTGGAGTCAGTGTGCTCCAGCCCGTGAACCAGGAAGGAGCTGAGAGGATCGAGCGGGACAACAAGAGGAGCTCGCGTTCGAACTCTTGTACCTTGGTAGACCAAAGTAGCCGAGTAAGTTGCGTGCGAGGCTCAGAAGGACTCTGTTTAATGGGGCCACTCGGTACTAGGAATATGCACACATAGAACAGACACCCTAAAACGATAAAAACACTACATATTAGAGTCTCACATTACACGAAGAAAACTCGGGAACATAGGAGGACATTTCCGAGCACCCAAGGGGAATGCCCCTGAGTACGTGTAAAAAGTATATTAATGTTTCTGTGATGATGATATAAATCTTGTGTTCTTTCTCTATTTTGTGTGTTCAAGGGAGACACCTGCCTTGCCGCTGGAGGAGGAACTTGGAACTTAAGGTTCATAATTCTGCAATATTCTAAAGCGCTTACTATTATTATCGTTCATTGTTTGCATATATTTCCTTATATTCTACAATTTGCATATTAATAAATTGATTTAAAATGTGGTGGCCAGACAAAAGGGTCACTATGGTAGTTGGAATAAGTGGAATAAGTATGGTAATTTTGATTGTCCTCCTAGAACATTTTTGCGTAATCCCTGGGAAAAATGATTGTGAAGTTTATAGACATAAGAGGGAGTATGGCGCGCACCAAAAAGTCCTCAAACTAGAGTATATCGCAAACCAGACTACCACTTTTACGTTCGATTTATGCGATGTAATTGATTGTGCAGGCCAGAATATTTCATTCAGGCATGCAGACATATACATGTGTCAATGTCCACCTATGGCTTCACAATGCCCACAGAGCTGCACTTGGGGGGAAATTGTACTATGTGCTGGCCAAAATGTCCAATGTAGCGGGGATAAGGTGGTTTTACAACAAGGGTCCTGGGTATTTTCCCAGCCTAAGTCGGATCGGCCAGGATTTCACCAGTTTTGGACTAGCAAGTTCACTCTCCAGAGGGATTTCTCCCTCACCCAGAATCCGGTTTCCCTGTCTATTAAAGCGGTGTCCACTTTTGAAATGGACGAGCATCCGTTCAATTTTCATGTTATGAGAGTGATAGTGAACTCTTATCCACCAAAATATGGGTCATTACGAATTGAAATGGTAAACTCTATCAGCTCTCTAGGTAATTCTTCTTTTCCCCCTGTGACCCCGCACCAAACTTCAGACGTAGTTACCACCGATTACACAAAACTGACTCCGGTTGAGGTAATCGCAATGTCTACCGGATACCATGACACTAATATATGGTTGTCATGGTTATCGGAGGCGGCAAAGCAGGCCTCGTTGTCTGAATGCGTGGCATGCGCCGCAGCACGCCCGCTGTTGTACACTGAGCCTGCTCCCTTGTTCCCAGAGGATACATGGGGGTTTGATTGCATGCTAAACTTGACCAGAACGCAGATGCACGCTAATTGTACAACCTTAAGTGAAGTGTTTCCCTTAGCCGGGAATCACACCAAAGCTGGCCCGTTCCATGCTACAAAACGCAATGATTACTTCTGTTTTAATTTCACGAGTCCAAATGCCAAAATAAATGTGGGCATGATTGACCCAAGCTGGTGCAATCAGACGAGGTTAGCGAGCACAGAAAAAGGGGATAGAAAAGTGATTGGCCCTCTTGTTAGATCGGGCTTATACTACTATTGTGGGGAAAGGAGATTACTCACTCGTATCTTGGACAACACCATTGGACTTTGTGCCATGGTACGTTTGGCGGCTCCTCTGGCTCTGATTGGTCCCAGATTGGAGATCCTGAACGGAACTGATCTCTCTCAAAATAGGAGAAGGAGATCTGCTAACTTTGATCCAACCGTCGGCTCACCTACTTATATTGACTCTATAGGCATTCCGCGGGGTGTGCCAAATGAATACAAACTGGCTGATCAGGTGGCAGCTGGGTTTGAGAGTTTTCCTATCATTTCAGCAGTGTTTCCTGTTACACCCAATAAAAATGTTGACAGGATAAATTATGTGCATTATAATGTTATGCGACTGTCCAATCTCACCAGAGATGCGGTGGAAGGTCTAGCTGAACAACTAGCGCCGACTTCCCTGATGGCGGTTCAGAACAGGATGGCATTGGATATGATTTTGGCGGAACGGGGCGGAGTATGTAGTATGTTTGGTGACCTTTGCTGTACATTTATTCCAAACAACACTGCTCCAGATGGCAAAGTCACAAGAGCCCTAGAAGGCCTTAGAACCCTCTCAGATGAAATGAAAAGTCATTCAGGTCTGGACGACCCACTGGACAATTGGCTAATAAAGATCTTCGGTCCTTGGAAACAGGTGTTCGTATCTATAATGGTATCATTGGCTATTTTCTTAGGCATACTTATAACCTGCGGGTGCTGCTGCGTGCCTTGTTTAAGGTCTTTGACGGTAAGACTCATCACATCCACTCTGGAAAAAAGGGACCCTGAAGTGATGAGACAACTGTTTTTGTTAAAAAACTATAACTTGGAGGATTTTGAAAAAACGGATTAAATATTGTATATATATGTGTTTTAACTGCGGTATTAGGTGTGTGATTTTATTTCTTTTGGGATGGACCTCAGCAGAATGAGGTCCAAAAGGGGGTTTGTCATGAAATAAAATAATTTTGTCTTTGTGTTTTCATTATATCGAAGAGGTTTTTCATACGATGTTAAAAATGATCAAGTTTCTCTCATAAAATGGTAAGGGTTTTCTGAGAGGAGACAGAATGTGAGCATCTACTCATGTGAGGCTTTGGGACTTAAGGAATGCTTGAAAGTGGGTCTCTTCTGGTCTTTGAGTGACTTGTGGCGGGGGGGGCCTTGGTGCCTTTTGTCAGTTTTATGACTTCACAGATTTATATGACTGGCAAGGAGACACTGGCCTCTTTGTTCTGGGTGTTACACTTCCCCCCTCAGCCTCATGTGAGTTGGAAGAAAGGTGTCCAGCTCTGAAAACTGTGTTCACTTGAAGGCGCAGAGAACATGGTTGCATAAAACGTAGTAAAACAATTAATACCTTGATCATAAAGCACTTGTGCATTAATTATATAATAGTTGTGAAGTAGTTTTCAATCAGATTAAAAGTAGAACTGTGTAAAGTCAGCCTGTATAAATAAAGGTTGAATGAATGAATATTATCCTTCACTCTTTTACCAAAAAAGAGTTCAGCCAGCTGAAAAAACAAATGGTATTTCCTCTATCAGTTAAGGGGGAGGGAAAATGCCCCACCAGAGAGAGACAAAGAGGGTCTCTGTGATTGGTGGAAGGCAGGAAATATCCTGCAGGAGTATATAAACTTGGGTATCCTCCTCCAGCGATAAGGCAGAAAGGCCCCGGGGTGAAGACTTGGATTCAGACTAATCAGGTTGTATGAGGTCTTCCTTGAAACACATAAAATGTCTTTTCTTCCATCCATTCTCCCCCCACTGTCTCCCTGGCTCTCTTTTGAACAAATGTAATGACTTTTAAGAATAGCATAAATGTATTCTGTGACTTTCTTTTTTAAACTTATGATTAATTAAACTGGTTTTTTGGAACTTTAAATTATGAGTGTTTGTCGTGTTTTCAGCGTGTTTTTCCTTTCTGATCCAAAGTGAACCAAATAAGGAATTCTGGGGCGGATAAGAAAAAAGCCAACAAGTGTCATCCCACCTTGTGTATCACCACTATCTGAGTGTGTCCCACCACCGAGCTGTGCTGAAAAAAATATATATCTGGTAAGTAATATTAACAAATATTATATTTAATAATATTAATCAATATTAGCAACCGATATAGTTCTTACCTTGATCATATGGCTAATAAAGCCAAGGAGTAGATTCTGGATCTCTAAACAGCTGACCGTTTATGTGGAGTTTATCCACAGAGATGTTAGCTCTTCTTCCTTCGTTTATATATATTTTTCTTATCGGAAACAGAACTTTACTCCTACTCAGAATTTCTGCAGGGTATTGATCGTTCATGCTAAAGTTTGTGTTACGCAGTTCCCTACCTCGGGTTTTAACCTGTTCTTTTTGTTTATAATGTTCGAATTTAGCTATTATTGGGCGCGGTCTACTGTTCCCCGGCCGTTTAGCACCGAGGCGGTGAACTCGATGAAAAGTAATGGCATTAATTGTTTCACTCGGCAACTTTAGCTGATTTTTGAAGAAGTCCCGAACCGAGGCCTCCGGATTCTCCTCCGCTCCCTCCGGAATCCCAGAGAAAACAACATTATCCCGCATACTTCTGGCTTGGATATCTAATACAGACTCTTTAAATTTTTTATTATCGCCGGAAAGCTGCAACATCTGATCTTTAAGCTGTCCAACTGTCCCCTTTAGCTCAATGTTTTCATTAGCTAAAGATGCTACCTGCTCCTTGGTGAATTCCAGTGATTGTCTCAAACTTTTCACTTGGGCGGCCGTGGTGTAGTGGTAATGGCAGTCGTCTCCCGATCGGAAAGTTGGCGGTTCGACTCCCGGGACCTGCACCATGTGTCGTTGTGTCCTTGGGCAAGACACTTAACCCTGAGTTGCTCCCGGTAGGACTGGAAAGCACCTTGCATGGTAGTCTGCCGCCACCGGTTTATGAATGTGTGTAGCATTCAATATATGTGTAGCACTTTGAGATTTTCAGTAATGAAAAGTGCGTTATAAATTGAATTAATTATTATTATTATTATTACTTCCTTCTGTAGCTCCTCTACTACCGCTAGCCGGGCGTCCAAGCTAGACAACTTTTGATCAATTGACTCCAGAATTACTATGAAGCCTGATTTATCCACTGACGGTTCTGAAACGCTATCAGAGCTTCCCTGTCGGTACCGTTTCGCGTTGGGCTTCGGCTCGCTAGCCGTACCGCTAGCCGCACCGGATGTAGCATTAGTGTCGCTCATGACAAACCTTTCAAAATAATCGTCGATAAATAACTCAAGGCTCTCCGACGTTTTCCCGTCCAGTTTGTTGAAATAGTAGGGGAAAAAAAGATCGGTTATCAAATTTTAATACCTTTTTTAAATGATCTTACATTTAATTATATAGTTTATTTAAATAAATATGGACTTACCAAAGCTTTATCATAATACTTACGCACAAGTTTAGAGTTTTCAGCAGCAGCTCATTCCCCACGTCCGCACCTCACAGAACCGGAACCGGAAGTTTACACATTTAATTAGACACTGCTGCACAAACGAGCGGACCTGGACTGTTTATTTAAATTATTTAATAGTCTTTTTTAAATGAACTAATTAATTTGAAAGTGCAAAAGCAACAAGCCAGAAAACCTGAAATCTATCAAGCTCTCTACAGAAATGAACAGGAAGGAAAAGAAGAAGAACCGGTGCAAAAATATTATCATCCTGTGCACTCCTGGAGTATNTTTGTATATGAAGACTTAAAAATCTCTAACAATATATATATATATACAGTATATATTTTTCAATGTTACCGGGTATGTGTCGTACTTATTACCAAGAGATAACTATCAGAAAGACTTCACTCTATTATCTTTAATCCGTTTCTTTCTTTTTGGATCACGGGAGTCACTGGTACCCAAATCCAGCAGTCGCTGAGTGAGAGGCGGTGTTCACCCTGGACAGGTCACAAATCCATCACAAGGACACACAGAGACAAATGAGACAAACAATAATTCACTCTCTCACTCTCACCTAGTGACAATTCAGAGTTACCAATCAGCCTAACTTGTATTTTTTTTGGTCTGTGGGAGGAAACTGGGGTACCCAGAGAAAACATTTGCCTGCATGGAGAGAACATGCAAACTCTACCCAGAAAGGATTTGATCGGACAACCTTTTCACTGTCAGGCAACAGCTCTACCAACTGCACCACTGTGTCACCAGAAAGATATCAGTTGAGGAAATCTATGGGAAATTCTCATTCTGATTTTTGTTGTGGTTAATGTGATTACTATTTTATAAACCACTTTTTCACAGGGTGGCCAGTTGTATTCATTCAACCTTTATTTATACATGTTAATCCATTTAAGCCTCGGGGACGCATTGAAATCTAGTTATTAAAAAAAAATCAGTTCAGCCACAGCCTTTTTAGATAAGTTCTACTTTCCAAAATGTATTAAAGTCATTGGGCCAAGTCACTTTGCTACAAACATTTTTTAAATACTTAATGACATTTTTGGTCACAAAATTCCTTTTTTACGCTCTGCTTGAATACTTCACCTAAAATTTTTCACACTAAATGATTAGTGAGTAGTTGGTGAACACGAATCACAAAGAAGTTTCCAAAATGTCTTGAAACCACATGCTATATATTATTGATTTTCCTCTCATGAGTCAAAGAGAGTTGTGGCTTACATTTAAAATGGGTACCGGTAATAAAGAAATCTAATAAAAGGAACATAAAACTGAAACAATACACTACATTTCTGTTTGAGGATAAATACTTTTCAAAACAGTTGCAGAGTTGTGATCCTCCAAAATCTTTAATGTGGTCTCCATAAATCTTTAGTTTTGACACCTCAAAGGGAGCCACCTTAAACCCCAGAAAACATCTGTGGCTATTTTCACAGATGTCCTGGACTAACCATGCCAATGATAAATACTAATTATTAAAACCAGGTCCATCACTGACTGTCATCTTTTCAAGGCAAGGGGGTACTCCAGCAGATTAAATGATAAACCAGTGGGTGGAAGCCAGTGAAGGTGGAAAACAGGCTGTGCAAATAAACTTAGCTGTTATTTCAAAAAAATGACTACAGAAAATGCAGGCGTGCAGTTGGCTGGTTACAAACATTTAAAATGTAGTGAGACTACAGTAAGCTTCTTGAAAGATTTAGTTATTGTTTAATGACAAACGCCCTTCCAGTGCAACCAGGGCTTGAACCAGCAGCTACAGGACTACAAGACTGCAGCAATTAACCACTGAGCTACTGCAAGCCCATTTATTTATTTGTTTATGTATTTGTTTGCCTGTTTGTCATCTACGGTGGCCCTAAGGTGTAAATGAACAACATTTAAAAAAATAAAATAAAATAAACGGAATTGCATTAAGCCAAACAGGAAGTTTTTTTTTTTTTTTACTTTACTTTATTAACAACATAAAACCGAGCAATAGAACAATATACAGTAGTACACACACAATGGAGATACAGTTAGCATCTTTTTAACTGTATTTCTGTTGTGTGTACTACATATTGTTCTGTTGTTCGGTTTTATGCTGTTTATAAAGTAAAAATAGAAAAAAAAAATCTTCCTGTTTGGCTTAATGTAATTCTGTTTTTTCAAATGTGATAACTTTTTTTCCTCTCTCTCTAATGTGATTCGGGTCACTTCCGCTTTGTCTTAATGTAATTCCATTTTTTCAAATGTAATTCTATTTTTCAAATGTAATTCTGTTTTTTTCAAATGTAATTCTGTTTTTTTCCAATGTAATTCTGTTTTTCAAATGTAATTCTGTTTTTTTAAATGCTGTTCATTTACACTTTAAGGTCACCGTAGTCATCTAAAGAGTCCATATGCCAAAATGAATGTGATTCATATATAAACGAAACTTGAGATGAAATAAATGACATTAAAACTGCACCAAGATGTCAAAAAATACATAAATAATAATAGTACAGCTGAAAAAAAAATTCAGTTTGTGCTTATTTCACAGTTTATCTCAAGCAGTGATGGCAAAAACTGTAAGGTTATAAATAAAAAGTATAATTGCTTGAATCTGTTAAAAACACACAACAGAAACAAACTTATTCTGCTCTAAATGTCCATCAATTGATTTTTTTTAAACAACATCTCAGCATGGCCATCTTTTGTAAACGTGAAGCTGCTATTGCCCCACCAGATTTTGCTCTTGTACCAATACGCGCTCTGCACTGATGCAACAAATCCTCTAGCAAATTGCGAAAAATTTCACAGAAAAAAACAATAATAAATTCTACAGAAATGTAGTTGGGACAAAAACACTGTTTGGCCACGGGAATTGAAAGATAATTGCATGAGCCTGTGGCATTGCTGTTTCATAAGCTTCACGCTCTATTTCTGATTCCCAAAAGAAAGCTGTTTCTCTTTCCTTCCTTTGCACATATTTATTTCTGGCTTTTAAAAATAAGTGTATTCATGTACACCTTAAATTGCATTTTCTCGTCAGTCCTTGCAAAATGGAAATAGGCACTGTTGTTATCTATGGAAAAGAAACAAAAACAATGTGCATATTAGCAATTAAGAGCATCACACATCTTCAAAAGGGCAGTTTGAAAAGAGAGGGCACACCAATGCTTGAACATGCAGTTGAATAAATACATTAATTAAGGGGGGATTATGTGCTTGGTGCCTGAATTGGCCTGCTTTCAAGTGCCAGGGGTCCTCATAAATATACATTTAAAAGACATGTGGCAAGATCAAGAAGTAACCTCTTAACAATGAACTTCTGTATCATCTTTCCTGCAATGAACACCTCCCTCACAATGGTAGCCTTGTGAAGAAACCAGCAGCTTTGCTTGATGTTAATGAATGTAAATTAATGCTTTGTTTATCTGAGTTGAGAACTCTCAGAAGTCATGAGACACAGACTGTTTAGGGCCTGTTTACACGGCGCGTATTTTGAGTGTAACCGCTACTTTCTCTTTGCGACTTTGCTTATCGCCTACACGACGCTGCTGGCCCCCCTCGATGACACCGATACTTTTCTGACCCTGCTCTCAAGGTGGAAGTTTTTCGCAGACCCCCCGCTGATAATGTAAACATCTCCCGTGGAGCTTTTGTGTCAACCACATGCGCGCAGCCCGCATGCGCGTGGACAGTCTGACATTTCACGTGTCACGTTGCAAAATATAACAGTTTAACAATAATAAACAGTATTTATGTTGGCGTGGGAGATGTAAATTTATCTGAACTACAGTATCTATCTGGACTCGTTACATTTTTTAAACAGTGCGTAACGTGCTGTGAAAATGAAGACAGCAGGTTTATTTTTTATTTATTTATTTATTTATTCAGCACCAAAGTTTAAACACAAACACTGAGAATTAAACTGAACACACTATTAAAACACGTGAACCGAACTGTAACTATGTTAATGAACTGGACTCGTGCTGTGTGTTCATCTGGACCCATCAGAACCGCCGAACCGTCTGCCTGCTGGAGCGACAGCTTCTCCACCTGGCAGAAATAAATAAATAAATAAATAAAAACTCAGTTGTTGTGTGATCAAAGTAAACACAAGCAAACATTATATTAAGAACGTTGATTTACCTGCTGTAAGTCAGCTGTTTATCACGCTGGAAAGTCCGGTTCTGGTCCACAGTCCACTCAGCGGTTCTGGTTCTGGTCCACAGGCTCAGCGTGTGTGGTGTGCAGCTTGTTAGATGAAGAGAGTCCCACTGACTCAAATCTGTTGACTCTTATCCAAATTCCAGCTTTAACTTGTTGTTAACTTGTTGACAACAACTTGTAGTTAGCTGATTTTAGCCAGAGAGGAAAACAGACAAAGCAGCTGGTCTGTTTACCTCAGGCAGCGCATGCGCAGTAGTGAAGGTTCCAAAAATCACAGCGCCATCTAATGGCCCAGCATGGTAACTACAATGAAATCATGAGGACGGGGGGTGGAGGGGGAGAGAGTCGTATCCACAGAATTCGACCGTGTCAATGCAAAACTTTTCACCTAATTAACATACCCAAAACATCCGTTTCCCCCACACAGTGTCCGTGTAAACAGGGCCTTAGTTTCAGCTCTCAAGACGCAGACAAAAATATCAGATGTCAGGGACAGCACAGGCCCGTCTTACTTTTGTCGTAAAGCCACTTGGGAGTTTTATAACCACACATTGTTTGTCACATACACCCTGTTGTTGGAATACTGCAGCTGTAAAATTAACAATGATAAAAATAACATAATATCAATACACCAAGTTTCTTAACCTGCTTTTGGGAGGCTGGTGCCTATTTCTAGTGGAGAGATATTTTTGGAGAAGCAGGATACAAATTGAGCAGGTCGCCAGACCATCACAGGGCCACACATACACACATGTGAGACA
>JBBPBX010016548.1:10862-26998 GCA_038048925.1 Garcialebias charrua | reverse complement strand
ATACATATATATTAAATTAAATTCAACCTTTATTTAGACAGATAAATCACATGTCCATATGGCATATGGCAGGTCCATATGACATGATTTAACAATTTTTAATGTTATTTATGGTTTTATAGAATATCACAAAATGTCTTGCTCAGAGTGGATGTCTTCAGTGACTCCCAGGTATTGACTGCAATGTCAGTTTTTAACTTAACATCTCTAACATTGACTAATAGCCATTTTGCTTTGGTTTGTATTTTCCAAAAGTTGTGGCTATTTAGAGTTGGACTAACTCCAAAAGTTATGTATTTAGTTAGTTATGGATATTAATTCATTCATACTGTTCCCGCATTTCATTAACTCTGGTCCAGTGGGTCATACGTTTTTATTGTTTTTATGTATTTATTTATTTATTTTGCGAACATGGTAACTCGTACAGTTACAACAAAAGTTTTAAGCACACATCTTATGCAATGTGTAACACTTGGAGTTTGTGCCAGAAATGGCTCTCAGCTACAACTATGCCAATTTTTCATTCAGAATCTGATAAACATTAGCTACTTGTCTTTTTAAAGGTCAGCTGACTGTGGCAGCGATCTTAAATAAGGTTATGGGTGCACTTGTAAATATTAATTTTCACACGTTTTATTTATTTTTCCAGTGAATAATGAGATAATTTGATAATAAACACACACACAAATGCACAGACAAAAACTGGCAAAAAAAAAAAAAAAACATTTTTGCCATTTGGTGGTGAGTGAAAAATTGTGTGGTTTTGAGTGATTTGCCTGTCAAGGTCAAAACTGACCAGTAGTGACATTGCTAATTGAAAATAGACGTTGGAATTCAATTTGAACTAATTTCCAAAGTGATCAACCCACATGAGCCATGGCACACAAGGCAGCTCATGTCGTTGGCTCACTGCACCACAATATTTCTGTCTGCTCTCCTCAAAGATCCGGGGTACAGATGACTTTTGTCAGCCATCAGATGCTGTGTGGCAGATGTCACAGCATTTATTGTCACAGTGATTTATTGGTTTCGAGTGACCACAGCCACAGGGAAGAACACATCAAAAAGGCCAGACATTGGTGAAGGGAAGCTACTGAATGCCAAGTCCTCCAACAACTTTCATCCCATCCCTCTTAGGACTCCACATTTTGCTTCTGGTTATTGTTTGGCCATCTGTTGTATTCCAAGCTTCTCTGCTAAGTAAACATTGAGATGGTGCCAAATAATATCACCTTACTTTTGCCCCACTAATTCAATTAAATTCTCATCAGTCAGATCAAATACAGATATTCACTACACTCTGATGTAGAGGTTCATGTTACCTTTATTTTTAATACACTTTTTTTTCATGGTTTATGCATGCACATATTGCACACCCAGTGGGGTGTAGCTATTGTTCAAACTCCTTTTTGTTTTATCATGTTTTAACTCTTCAGTGAGTAGGATGCTGCTAAATCTAACTGCACAGATTGGAAGCATTCAGAAGTCAAGCTGTTCAGAAAGTGAACAATTGGAACAAGATTAATATTTAGAATAAATAATATTAAATCAAATTAAATTCTGTAGAACAATTCCCTAATAAATAAGTGGCGAGTTCTTCTTGGTCCAAACATAATGCAGTTTAAGTGCTGCAAATTTTGGTCCTGTTTATCACGCAATGGCACATGATAGTTTTGCAAATGTGTGTGTGTGCGTGTGTGCGCGTGTGTATTTTACCAAAATATCTCACAAACCACTGGATAGATTTTAACAAATGTCCCCCAAAAATAATATGTGATTGAAATTTTCAACATATTAGCTCAATTCAAGATGTTTGCCAAAAGCTATACATCATTAGTAAAAACAAAATTAAGTGTTATTTTTGTTTGTTTTAATTATATTAACTTAAAATTGAGAGTGTATTGATACACTGTTCCTTCTGATACTTTAAGCCCTAACTGATTTGATTTGATTTGATTTGATGTTTATTCATTCATTTTAAAAGAACAATACAAGACAGTTTCATCAGATACAAGATTACAAGTAGGATAAAATGAAGGGAGCAGAAAGAAGATGAAATCTTATTATATCTGCCCCTATTTCACAGTTTGTTCAACCAATGATAACTTTCAAGCAACATCACAGAATGAATAGTTCTACCTATTTTCCTAACTGTAATACACAAACTACATCACAAAATGAATAATTCTACTTAATTTTCCTGACTGTAAAACATAAACTAGATCACAAAATGAATAATTCTACTTAATATTTCTAACTGTAATACACAAACTACATCACCCATAATTCTAATTAATTTTCTAATTCTAATTTTTTTTTTTTTTTTTTTTTTTTTATAATTTTATTTAATTTTCCTATTTTTTTTTTAAATTAATTTTCCTAACTGTAATACACAAACTAGATCATAAAATGAATAATTCTACTTAATTCTACTTAATTTTTCTAATTGAAATACACAAACTAAAAGATGGCACAACATCAAGATGTTCACAAAATGAATAATTCTACTTAATTTTCCTAATTGTAATACACAAATTCATCACAAAAATGAATAATTCTACTTAATTTTTCTAACTGTAATACACAAACTGCTTCATAAAATGAATAACTCTACTTAATTTTTCTAACTGTAATACACAAACGTACCGTACATCATAAGTACAACATAATTGTAATACACAAACACGCAAGATTACATCATATATAGTTTTTGAGCAAGTCCTTTTTGACCTTTTTCTTAAATGTATACATTGATTTTTCATTTTTAACATCACTCTCCAGAGCATTCCACAATCGAATTCCCTGAATTGAGGTAGACCGTCCTTTTAAGCTGGTTCTGAATTGTGGTTTGATGAATATCTCTGTCCCTTTGAGATTGTAATAACTTTGTCTTTTTATAAAATTTCTTTGGATATTTAAAGGTAATGTGTTATTATGAGCCCTATACATAATTGATAAAATACTATATTCTACCAATTCCTGGAATTTCAATAAGTTTAGTTGAATAAACAAGGTGTTTGAAGGGTGAGTGAAATGTTTTCTGGTGATTACTCTTACAGCTCTCTTTTGTAAAATAAACTGATCACACAAGCTTTTATTTAAAATTTTTAAAATCAAAATTTTAAAATCATCATAAAATCATTTTTAAATCTTTTATTTAAAATCATGTTTTAAAGTTTTGACATGAACATTGTCTGATTGTTGGCAACATATTCCATGAGCCACTGGGTGAATTTGATTTTAGCTTCCAGAAATTAATTATTGGTTGTATATCTACACCTTATGGGGAGTGGTGGCAAAGAGGTTAGAGAAGATTGGCCTTTGATCGGAAAGTCACGGGTTCAACTCCCGATACCATCAACATCAAAATGTGGGTGGAAAAAGTGAAACCCACACCTGCCTCCACCCTTATTTGCTCCTGCCATCTGCTCCCAAAAACAGGTCTCTCTTGAAAATGAGTTCTAATGACTCAACGAGACTACAGTACCTGTATAAATAATAAATGAATGGATAAATGAAAAAAAGAAAAAGAAAAGAAAAACCTGATTAAGTTTTTAACCTGCACACATAAAGCTAAGTCTGGGGACTGTGAGGTGTGCCTTTAAATACCACAGCTGTTGCTCTATGATGCATTGTTAGGTAAACGGCAAACTTGTTTTAAAAACCCTTTATCAAGTTATACTAGCTCTACTACAATTTTTTTTTCAGACTATAGGGCTCACCGGATTATAAGGTGCATTAAGTGAAACAAAACAGTCAAGTCAAACTTTATTCAACGCATTCATAACTCTCAACATTGTTCAGTTGCACCACATAAAATCAGTTCAGGGTCAGTAAGCACAACTAGAATAAATAACATCATGTGCACCATACTATAAGGCTCACTGTTGATTTTTGAGAAAATTAAAGTATTTTAAGTGTGCCTTATAGTCTGAAAAATATGGTACTTAAAAAATTTAAAGTTTTTTGGATCATTTGTAAATGGTATCAAATTCAGATAGAGACGCATCTTGTTCCATACTTTCTTAACAGAGCACTTTGCTCTCAGACTGCATATTTACTCATGTTTCCACTATGAGAAGGTGCTGTTTATAAGACTGAACTGAGTACAGCACCTCAGACTGAGGAAGTCTTTCGGATAAAAGACAAAACATTTCTACAATTGTTTTTTTCTTCTTTTGCATGTCCTGACAACTTTTTTTTTGATTTTTCTGCCTGGATTACTGAGCATGCATCAGGACATGGTTCCTAGAGTTTTCGAAAGTAGAATGGGAGGCAGAGCTTTCATTTATCAGGCTCCTCTCTTGTGAAACCAACTTCCAGATTATGTCCATTACGCTGATAACTTGTCTTCTTTTGAAACTAAGCCTAATTATTTCCTTTTTTAAATTTTAAATCCTATATTTAGGGTCAGCTTGGGTTTCCTGAGCTATCTCTTGGTTATGCTGCCAATAGCTTAGACTACTGGAGGACAAACTGACCCCATTTTCTCATTCTGCTGCTGTCTTTATTTGCTCCACTTTAGTTATTTGCATTTTCTATCCTTAACAGTTTTATTTATTTATTTATTTATTTATTTATTTATTTATTTATTTATTTATTTATTTATTTATTTATTTATTTATTTATTCATTCATTAATTTAGTCTTTCCTCCTAAAGTACACATGGTCCTGCCATTCTGTGTTCGTTTCTCCTTCCTGTTCTCTCAAACCCAGCCGGTCTAAGCAGAAGGCCGCTCATCCTGAGCCTGGTTCTACTGGAGGTTTCATCCTGATAAAAGGGAGTTTTTCTTTTCCACTGTTGCCAATGTGCTTGTTCAGAATGGGAGACTGCGATGAATTGACGATTCAGCACAATCAAATGGCTTCCTTTGACAGAGAACTTACAATGCATGTGGGTGTTTTTGCACAGTGCCCTGAGACTACTTTGTGACTTGGTACTATAGAAATAAACTGAATTGAAACTGAAATTCCTTTTTTACTCCACATTTAAGATTAAATAAGATAAGATAAGAAATACCATTATTGATCCCACAGAAAATTGTTGTGCCAGAGTTTCAATACAAAGAAAGATACACTAGGAATCACATAAGATGTAAAAACATAAAATAAAATAAAAACTGAGAAAATAAAAATACTAAGAATTAAGGTATAAAACAGGTCCAGTGCAGAAAGAAACTGAAAGTTATGCACCATAACTCATGTTCCCTGGAGGAAGGGAACGAGGTGCAACATACTTGCTATGGGAATTGCGCCCCCGCGCGATTACCTGAAGGAATACAATCACGCCTTTTACGGCAGGGGGCGTCACCCCGCGTCAGAGGTACCGCCTTTCAGGTACTTAAGCGACTGACGCCCCTCCATCTTTCTCAGAAATTGCACTTCACCGAGCTTCCAGCATTGAAAAGGGCCAGCTATGTTGCACCTCGTTCCCTTCCTTCAGGGAACATGAGTTATGGTGCATAACTTTCAGTTCCCTTTCAGTTCGGTCTCTCGGTGCAACATACTTGCTATGGGAACGTAATTCATTCACGCCCTTGAAATGCTCAGCAAAATGCATGTGAGAACCTCCATCCTAAGGGACGGGCATCTCTTAGCTGCTTACTACAAGGAATGCAGAGAGCAGATGCCAAGAGGAAAAAAGGCCAAATGTGAGAGACATTCACATGATGTCTCACATGACCTATTAATATATATAACACTAACTAGAAACAGCCCAAGCATGCTCCAGTAGTTTGAGTACTCATCGACTCCAGTTTCCCTTTTTTGGGCAGGAGGAGCGATGTTTTCCTCCTTTGTTGTTGTTTTCACGGCTCGACTGACAAGTGGAGCCTATCCTGATGTAGGAGATCAGACAAGGAGAGGGAAAACCTTTCCATTCTACGTCTCCCAGGCAGAAAAAATAAACATCAAGGGAAACCCTTGTGAATGTTATTGCTGCTTGTGTCGGGACAAAGCAACCAAAGCCTTAGGCTTTCCACCAGTACCTTTCAGAGGCCAGGCTAAGAGTTGCCACAACCCTGGACGTGGGTGTAGAAGTTGTCCACGTGCCTGAGTCAGTAGGTCCCTATGAGGAGGCAATTGCCATGGTGTCCCTGACAACATTGAGCTCAACTCCGGGAACCACGGTTTCTGTGGCCATCTGGGAGCTATGAGGATCAAGGAGAGGGCTCCCCGCCTTACCCGTTCCAATGTCGCCCCGATCAGAGGGACAGGTGGGAAAGCATAGTAGAGCACCCCTGCTGGCCAATCATGTGCCAGAGCATCTATTCCCAACGGAGCATCTGTCTCCTTCAGGGAGAAATAGAGGTCACAGTGTGAGCTAGCTCTGCAGGCGAACAAGTCCACAGAGGCTCTGCCGAAACGTGACCATACCTGTTCCACGATCCGTGGGTTCAGGCTCCATTCCGATGCCAACAGAGGCCCTCTTGAAAGGGCATTCGCTCCATAATTCAGATCACCAGGGACATGAGTTGCCCTGAGTGACAGAACTCTTGGAGCATACCACGTGAGCATCATCCTTGTCAGATCAAGGAGGGCCCGGGATCTCGTCCCACCTTCTCTGTTGATGAAAGACACAATGGTCCTGTTATCTGATTTTACCAGGATATGATGTCCGACAACCAAACCTTTACTGAAGAAGTATTTTAATTACAGGAATACGGCCAGTAGTTCCAGGAAGTTGATATGTAATTTGGCTTCCTGCTTGTTCCAAAGGCCGCGGACATTCTGGTGCCTGCAGATCGCTCCCCATCCTGTTTTTGAGGCATCCATCGTGATGACTACATGGGACGACACCCTTCCCAGTGAGACCCCTTCTGTGAAGACAGATGGATCTCTCCAAGGTCCCAGGGCCTTTAGACACTCTGGGTCTATTTTAACCTTTTCCGCTTGTTTGGGCAGAGTGGGTTGTATTTGTTGGTTAAACCATACCTGTATGGCCCGCATTTTCAATAATGCACATGGCACACAAGGAATGGCTGCCGCCAAGAGGCCCTACAAGCGTTGGCAGGTTTTCACAGGGACCCGTTGGTCCAGTTTAAATCTTCCCAAGCAATGGCAAATGGAGGAGCCTCTTTACTTCGAGAGCCATGCTCTGCATTGGACAGTGTCAATCTATACACCCAGAAATACGGTAACCCGTGACTGAGTCAGGTTGCTCTTCTGTAGGTTTATGACAAAACCGAGAGACTCCAGGTGAGAGATCACCTTAAGGGAGTGTGACAGGGCCTGCTTTCTGCTTACAGCCAGAATTAGCAGGCCGTCCAAGTAATTCAAGACCCTGAGTCCTTGATTCCTAAGAATGGTCAGGGTTGCATCCAGACATTTAGTGAATGTACGTGGAGCAGTCTTTAAACCAAAGGGTAAGGCTTTGAATTCATAAGCGTTACCTTCGAATGCAAAACAGAGGAACTTTCTGTGTCTCCTCCACACGCCTATATGGAAATAGGCATCTTTCAGATCCACTGTACATGTGTAGTCTCCTGGTCTCACAGACTGGAGAACTTGCCGCAGTGTAAGCATCCTGAACTTGAAAGTTTTCATTCTTTTATTGAGAGTCCTGAGATCCAGAATCGGTCTCAAGGAACGGTCCTTTTTGGGCACCAGGAAGTACTTGCTATAGTGTCCAGAGCGCAGTTTGCGTCCTGAGACCAAACTAATCACTCCCTTTTTCAGCATTGTTGAAACTTCCTCCCTCAGCACGTACGCGCGTGTAGGGTTGATCTTAGAATGCAACACCTCTGAGAAACGGGATGGTCTCTTTGAGAACTGCAATTTGAGCCCATGACGTATTGTTGTCATGACCCAATCATTTGGTAGGCACGCCTCCCAAGCTTGTGCATGCGCACTGAGCCTGGACGGCATGTTGTGCTCCTTGTGTTTTAGGTCAAAGGGGGTGAGCTTTGACCCCTCTCGTGTTTTTTCGAGCAGGTTGCCCAGCCCAATAGAAGATATCGCGAGATCAGGCCGTCTCCGACGGATCTCGTGTATCATGCTATGGTTAATAGTTCGACCGTGAGGTCTCGGTTTTATAAAAATGGGACTCGAGTCCCTTAGAGATAGGGTGAGAAGCTCAGTCATCTGGGAGGGACTCGGAGTAGAGCCGCTGCTTCTCCACATCAAGAGGAGCCAGTTGAGGTGGCTCGGGCATCTGGTTAGGATGCCTCCTGGACGCCTCCCTGGTGAGGTGTTCCGGGCATGTCCCACCGGGAGGAGACCCAGAGGAAGACCCAGGATACGCTGGAGGGACTATGTTTCTCGGCTGGCCTGGGAACGCCTTGGGATTCCCCCAGAGGAGCTGCTCCAAGTGGCTGGGGAGAGGGAAGTCTGGGCCTCCCTACTTAGGCTGCTACCCCCGCGACCCGACCCCGGATAAGCGGACAAAAATGGATGGATGGACTTGAGTCAAGAACCAGGGCAGACTGTGCATTGGTACCTTTATTTTTGTGCATGTTTGAAACAGTGTCTGTTTTGTTTACATATACAGTAGGCGAGTCATGTTTAGTGCACGCATACATGTCACCAGCTCCTCCTGGTTGTCTACGAGCAGAGACTGGGATTAGAGAGTTAGGTTCCCGTACCTCGTGGGCATGCAAACCTGTAAATTTATCAGTTCATCCTGGTTCATCAGGTCCGGAACTGGTTTTCGTAGGAAGAGGCTGAAGCAGCACTCGGATGGTACTGTGAAGCCTCGCAGTCCCCAGCGGGTCTCTTGTTTTCCGTTGGTAGGGCAAACTTTTTCCTTGGCAAACCCTCAAGGAGGGCATCCGCTTGTTTGCGTGCTAGTTCCAGTCTTTTCTGGACACATTCCAGAGTTCTCCCAAAGAGTCCTCTCGGCTCAATCGGGTGCTGTAGGAAGGTGGACCTCTGGTTTTATGGGAGGTCTGACAGTGTTAGCCAAAGATGGCGTTGGGCGACAACTATTTATGCCATTGCTTTGCCCTAGGAAATAGCTACTGTCCTCATCATGCTGAGCACGAGGTCAGAGGCACGGCGGGCCTCCTCATTGGCCTCCGTCTCATCCTTTGTTACCTGGATCTCCTATAGTTTTTCCGCCAGGTAGGCCTGTACCATGCTTGACGTATTCATTGCGTGACCCGCGAGGCCCTGGGCCTTGTAGCACTTCTCGAGTTGTTTCTCCGAAGCACGACAGGCCTTGCTAGGCAGCGTTGGTTTCATCCCCACAGCTGTGGGAGCCAGGTGAGCCGCCAGAGACTCCTCAATCGGGGGTGCACTGGCAAGGCCCAGAGCCTCCATTCCCACAACATCCAAGAGTCGGGACAATGGCAGCATGATGGGAGCCCTGGGTTCCACCCAGGAGTGTTTGAGTTCCATCAGAAAGTCCGGAAAAATTGGCATTTTCTGCGATGTTGTTGGTTGCTTCGCGTAGAAGTAGTTTCCTGCCAGCCTCGTAGCCTGTTGGCGAGGCGTTGGGTCCGGCCACATGACCTACAGGGCGTCAGCGGCCCTATGGCACAGGTCAAACAGGGCATGTCCCGACAAGTCCGGTTCCGGAAGGTTCTGTGCCAGGTTCTGGGAGGAATGAACAATTTCTCCCTTGTCACCGTACTCGGCGTCTACGTCGGACACTTCTGGCATCGAGTCTTCGACAGGAAGTGAAGAATCTGACGCGTTGTCTTCCCCGACCCGGCCATTGCACTCCAGGTTCACGTTTTCAGGCTCCGGTTCTGGAGCAGGCAGGTTAGTGCGACGTGCGACCTTCATCGCCGTGGTCCTTGCCATAGATTTGGCCAACGTGTCCGTGCAGCATTTCCTCACTGTGGCCGTCATTCGACGACAGTGGGGGCAGGAGTTGGGGGATTCCAGCGCCTTCCTCGCGTGCAGGATCCCTAGGCAGATAGGACAGGCCTCGTGAGTGTCCGTCGCCAAAAGGGAGTAGCCGCAACCGCTGGGGCATGGGCGCGAGCGAGGACTCGTCGTCCTGGTTTTCTTCTTCCTTGTCCTCCGCTTTCCCTTCACGGGAGCCATGTCCGGAGACGAGAAGAGTAGACGTTGGTCCTAGTTTTTTCCTTTTGTTTGAAGCCGTCTTCTCCGTCGACTTGCTATCGCTAGTAGACTTCTAGTAGATTAGCAGAAGTTTGTGACGCAGTTAGCGTTGTCGAGCGAAGCTGCAGGAGAGAAGAGAAAATTCGTGGTAAGTAGAAAAATGCTGGACTAGCTTTCGCCAGCCCAGCAGTACGCAGGAAAATTGTCTCTGTACAGTCAGTGTAGGGAGCAGGCTCACCTCAATCAAGCGACACAACAACAGAGAGGTCCCGCGATGTTCAGGGGTTTCAGCGAGGTGAAGGGCAAAAAAGAGAAAGATGGAGGGGCGTCAGTTTCTTAAGTACCTGAAAGGCGGTACCTCTGACGCGGGGTGACGCCCCCTGCCGTAAAAGGCGTGATTGTATTCCTTCAGGTAATTGCGCGGGGGCGCAATTCCCATAGCAAATATGTTGCACAGAGAGACCGAACTGAAAGGGAACATTAAAGTTTTTATTGTAGTGCAAGGTTACTTTTATTGTCCTATGAACAGAAAGGGGGAGGAGTTGAAAAGTCATGGCCACAGGGAGGAACGACTTCCTGTGATGATCTGTGGAGCACCTCAGTGGTCTCAGTCTTCAACTGAAGGTGCTGCAGTAAGAGTCCAGTGTGGCTATTACCTGTACAATAATCCTCAGAGCACCAATACCTTTAAGATAAGTTCCTCTCTTTGCATCTTTACAAACACGTTTAATCCTGCACTAAAAGAAAGAACTTTTCCATTGAGCATTTTACAACTGGTGAAATACATTACATTTAGTTGGTGTATTCTATGCTTTAAACTGTTCCAGTCTGTAACACTTTTCATTTTATTTTGTATTCATGTGTAAATTAGAATTTTACCTAAGTGTTATTTTTTATGTATTGAAACATGGTCAGTATACTGTAATACTTAATCCGCATTTATGCCAACATCTTTACCAGGGTTTGTTCAATAGATACTAAAACATAATAATTTTGCAAATAGTTACTTTTGTATGATCATGTACATTCTATAGTTATGTAATTTTACATAGGCTGCATTCCTAAATTACAATATTATTAAACAATACATTTTATATTTCTAGCATTTTACTATGCCATATTAAAGTAGTTGGGCAAAAAGGCATATTTTTTGATGATGTCTGACAATAATAAAAAAATGCATCAAAACTTTCCCGTAAAAAGTTGAGATTAAAGAATGACCTTTACATTTCACCCCCCACACACACACACACGCACACACACCCAAAGAAAAAATAAATAAATTTTGAAACATTATACAGGTTTAAGTGCCATAGGACCTGAACAAAACTGAATTATCCTTTACCTCCACTGAATCATATTTGAATGTACCATTCACAAAACGTCATTAATGAACAGCCTTCAACAAATGAATGATCATTAGCAAAGGCTGTTTGCTTCATTGTTGTCAAACTACATTACATTTGTTGTCCCTCCACCTTTAACAGATAATCCAGAGCTCGTTCAGCATCTTAAACTTTTTTTTTTTTTCCAATTGCACCCTGGCTAGTTTTATTAGCAGGGGAAAAAAATACGTTTTATAAATTGTACAAATGCCTTTCTATTGAATAAAATACAATAAAAATATATTCCACTGATGTTTCCCCTTCAAGGATGACCTTACGGAGGCTATTCTCTGTTGATGCTCACAGGAGATAAAAGCTATGAGCCCTTCTCACCCTCCCCAACCCCCAACCCCATGCCAAGGACACACACATCATCACTTCACTGGTCTATCTGCCCAGGTGATGCATGGCTCCCATAGCAGTCAGTCTGAGGCAGTATTTATAACAAACTATCTGAGGCAGCAACCAACTCATCACAGTCAATTCCTGAGAATCCTTGGTCCCTCAGTGCACTCATCTCTGTTTTATTTTATGCCATCAGCACATCATAAATTCTTATTTCCTAATATCTAAGAATGCATATTTGGTGTCAGGTAGAGATAGATGCAGTTCTTTTTGCTAAAAAGGATGTTGTATTTTTTCTTCTTCCATGCATTTATAAACTGTAAATCTACTAAACCATAAATATTGGCACTCAAGTGGAGTTGAGACTGGCTTCAGACTGACAAAGTTTTCTCAAAAGATTCTTCAAACCAATGAGACGTTCAGTGTGGTCTAATATAGATACAGCAGACAATAGATAGAAAAAAAACTGAAATGAGGATAAGGACAAAGCCTCCTGAACCTGACGGATACAATTTCAAGAAAAGAAAGTGAGACGAAAATTTACATACCGTCATCAGCAAAGGGCAGCTTCTGACTGGAGGGGAAGTGAACAAGGAAGAACAGACAGAGCTTGAAATTCATTAGGTGTCAGTGGGAGACAAAGCACTGACAGGTGTTTATGTAAATCATCAGCGAATGGATTCATCTCCCTAACGGGGAAAACAGCAGTCTCAGAATAATGTGAAGCATGTGAAAGTAAATCATATCCAATTGTGAAGTCATGAGCACATTGGACGCCTTTGAATGTGCTGTGGCAGAAACCTAGATGAGTTAATATTTACTGAATAATTACTGAGGAACTATAGCTCTTGTTGATTTTACTGATACTATGTAGGAAAACTTAATATTTCAGTAATTCTCCAAGTGGGTTGTGTGGCTGGCATTTACACACCCCTCAATTCATATTTTCAATTACAGGCCAAGCATTTCTTAAATGAATGCATATCAGACCAAACCTATAATGGTATAGTTATAAACTAACCTTATCTTATGATGACAAATGACAAATTTAAAGCCACGTGGCAGGGGTGCGAAGCAAGCACCCCCAACTGTATCCAAGATGGGGCCGTCTAAAGCTAGGTTTATACTAGTGTCTCACGTCTTTTACCCCCCGTTGAGTGAACCCAGCGATGATGCAATTGCGTGTGTGTCACCGACCGCATTGAGTGTTTATACTTGGCAAGACGTGGGGGATAAATTATAATAAATCCCTCCCTCTTCCCTCCCTCTTCCAACTTTTTTAATTTTTTTTATTGAATTTATTCATTTCAAATTGTAAAAACACAAGAAAATTATTTACAAAACCACATTATAAAACAAAGATAAGAGAGAGAGAGAGAGATAAGAGATTTTTTATTAACATTGCACCAGTAAAACCAATACAACGTGATCATGTAAACACACTCATCCAGAGGAACAATACATGAAATGAAAGGAGGCAGAAGAAGAAAAAAATCAGAGGCAGAAGAAGAAAAAAATCTTATTATTTCTGCCCCTTCTTCAAACAAAATTAACAATCAATTCAAATAGCAATCACATATATAAAAAAATATATGAGATATTAAATGATTTCTCACACAAAACCATAAATTCTGAGCTTTGAACAATAATAAAAGAATATTATAGTCAACCAAATCATAAAAAAAAAAACTCAACTATGATTCAAACTCACGTCCTCTGGTGTTGCAACGCAACGTGTTAACCACTAGACCACCACGGCTTGTTGTATAACAGCGGAGTTTGCTTTCTTTTAAAGGGTGCATGCAGGCGCGCATGCTTTTGTGTGCGCGCGCGTAAATATATATATATATATTTATATATATATATGTATTGGTGTGTGTGTGTGTGTGTGTGTGTGTGTGTGTGTGTGTGTTGGGTGCAATGCGCAAAGTGTGCTGAGGCGCACGGTTTGCGTGCGCGCGCACACACAGACAAGTTCTCTTCAAAACTATCCATGTGTCTGTCAAAGCAAAAACAAAAAACGCCCACAAACTTTGAACCAATCACACGCTGCGAGCCGCATCGTCGGCTTCTCGGAGTTCTGCTTGGGGGCTATGTACACGACGCGCTGTCACCGGGGGATCACAGCGGGAGTGCGGCCAAAAGTTGCGCAATGTTTGCTCACTCAACGGGGGGTAAAAGACGTGCGCCAGGGCGTCTTGCCGAGTATAACAAGGCCTTGAGTCCCAGCCTGACAATTACCCATTCATACACAGACACAATCGCACAATCCCACCCTCATCCTCACACTCACTCAAAGACATACAATAACGACACATTCCATTCATGCTCCCGATACGCACTCTATACCCCCCAGGTCCAAGACATGTACCCGCCCCCTACAGAGGGCAGCCTACGCCCAAACCCAGGAGGTAGACCCATTCATTCATTCTGGGGTGGAGAGGAGCCGACATCCAAGACTCGGCCCAAGCCACACCCAGCCGACAGGACACCCCCTGCCACGGAGTGTTAATTCTTACGGTTATTGACAAAATTTTAAACTATTCTTAGCAATAACTGTACTAGAACAATATTAATAAAATTTGTGTGATGTTTAGAATGTTCTTGATGCATTTGTTGGGAATGGTCCTCACAGACTATTACCAAACTAAATTTAAAGACCGTGTAAAGTGAAATTAAATTTGTGTTTTTATTTTGTCACACGGCATAAATATGTGTTATTAATCACCCATATAAATCTGACTGATTAAAAACATTGATTTCCTTATAAAATTAAGTCTCAAAAATNCACAAAAAAAAAAAAAAACAGAAATAAAGCTTTTTTTGGTGTTGTGTAATGTTGATGAGCTGTGATGCCTTAAAATGGGTGACCAAAAATACAATCAGCTGTAGGTTTACATCAAATAAGTGACTTTTGAGAATGTATTTAAAATAATTTCTGTGCTTCATATCTATCTATCCAAATGATAATGAAAATGAGTCCTCGTGACTCAATGAGACTACCTATATAAATAAAGGGTGAATGAAAAAAAGTTTTCTCCAGTGTTCATAGGGAACATTCAAAAAAGTGCATTCTGTCACGTTTCTACCATGTTTTTTTGCCCCCTCATGCCACAGCTCCTTTTTTTCCTTGCCTTAGATCATAACTCATGTTTTGTTTCTCTTGCTTCGTGCTCTGATCCTGCCACCTCTCACCATGCCCATGCTGCTCCTCCACAGCAATCAGCACTCATTCCATGCACCTGTACAGCTTTAAGCTCCTGTCTTTCACTACCTTGTTGCCAGATTATCAAATTCCTTGAGTTAGTTGATGTCCAGTGTTCATGCTATTGCCTTGTCTGTCTCTCCTGGTTTGACCCCACAAATGTCTTCTAGATTCCTTGCCTTGCCTGTACTGGACGATTCCTTTCCTTGCCTGTTCTGGATTATTACATCTGACCACGGTACCTACCCAGTTTATGATTATCATGATTACATATTTTGGATCATCCTTGAGATTTCTGCTTCTGCCTGCTCACAGCCCTTGATGTCATCCTCTGCAAAACCAATGGCAGGTTGGCTTTCTTGGACTGTGAGGTCTCGGTTTCAGATAGAGGACATTTGCAAACTGAGGTGTACCGCAAACCCGGCCACACAGACCAGTATTTGCAGTTTGACTCTCATCACTCTTTGGAGCACGAGTTAGGAATCATCAATACTCTGTACCACAGAGCAGACAGTGTCCCCACTAACTCAGGAACCAGGCAGAAGTATAAATCCCACACCAGACAGGCTCTAGAGAAATGTCGATATCCTAACTGGGCCTTCCTGAAAGCAGAGAAGAAACCCAAACAGGACTCCACTCAGCCATCAGGTGAAAAGGAGAAACCCAGACCCAGACCAGTGGTCATTCCGTATGCTGTGGGAGTTTCAGAGACATTGAGATGTTTAAAGTCTAAACAAAACGTCCCAGTGGCTTTTAAACCCCAAAATACATTATGACAATGGTGGATCCCAAAGATCCAGTCCCCCGGCACAAACAGAGTAATATTGTGTATGCTGTTCAGTGTCTGGAGGGCTGTGATCAGTCTTACATTGGGGGAACTAAACAGCCACTGGCCAAAAGGATGGCCAAGCACAGAAGACCAACATCATCATCATCCTTTCCACTGTAGCCTTCATGCTTGCTCAAGATGAGAGTTCTCCGATGAGTTAAATTCAAAGCAGTCTGCTCCTCAGGATATGTTGAAATATTATTTATAAATATGAATGTTTCTGTTAACTTATTTTATAGATTAATATTTTGTTCAGTGCTCTGAGACAAGTTAATTTGTGACTTGGCGCTATATAAATAAACAGAATTGAATTGTATTCTTTAGTAACAGCAATTCTAGTTTTCTTCACTCTCCAATTTGTTAT
>JBBPBX010016547.1:7397-45467 GCA_038048925.1 Garcialebias charrua | reverse complement strand
CTACGGTAATTGGAGTTTCTAGCTATGGTTTTTGCTTATTGTGTTTTTTATTTATGGGTTTGCCAATTTTGGCATTTTGCTCCAGTTTTACCAGTTAAAATCTTCTCGCTATAGTTTTGTGTACAGTATTTTCATTTTTAGCTACTGTTTTTCTTGTTTTTAAATAACGATTCAATTTCGGCCACAACAAACCTCAGCAAAATTGCTAAATGGCAGTCAAATTTACGCGGCATTTTTGCAGAAAAAAGGCTATTTTCTCAAAATTTAAGGATATTTTACAGGTTGGATTTTGATTCGGTCCATCTTTACAGATCGACTTGATGCATTAGAGTTGTCTTGCTAAAATTAACTAGTTTAAAGGTACTATCTGCGATTTCTGTATGACCAAAACACTTAGAAAAATTTTCAACAAGGAAAAGCATTCTGCTCCCTCCCCCTCAGAGCTCTGAGGGGGGAGCTACAGTCCGTTCTCCGCTGAACTTGAGATCTGCTCCGCCCCCAGCTGCAGTCTCTTGGAGACGCTGCGATATTCTGTGTTTATATGTTACTAAAACCTTCTAAAAAATAAAACCATGGGGCGCTAGTCCAGAACACCAGGAAATCTTCAGAGCCTCTGGCAGCCACGTTGAACCCTACTTTTATTCACTCGTGACAATTTCACTTCCTCATTCATCGCAGTCGGCAGAGGAAGCGGTACAGAGCGGTGGATGAAGCGATTATTTGACTTTTGAAAAAAAAAAGTCCTGATCAGGGATTAAGAAGGGGAATTTAATAATTTGTGTGACATACAAAACAGTCCTGCATCGCTTTCCAATCCTTTGAACGTGCGCGGCGCTGGGGCTGGGACAGGTGGGGGCGTGGGTTGGGGCGTGAGAAGCTCTGTTGAGGACAACTGGAACGCAGCTCTTTATTGGCTGATTAAAAACTCTGTTTTTATTGGCTGGAAAATGGCGTGTCACCTTTTCTTTTTAGAAATGCTTATTTACCACCTGGAGAAGCAAGGGGACAATATTTTTTTTAATTTTTTTTCAGAGATTACCTGGCTAACATCAGTCTGTCAGGAGGTAGTGACAGAGTGAAGATATATGTTTATAAAAAAAGCTACATACTGAAGCTTTAATGACGACTGATGTATCTAATTTCCCCCAGGATGAAGAGAACAATCAAGGACTGGACGACAATGGAAAGTCCAAGTTCAAGCGGCGGACTCGCCCCGAGCCCCTCATCATCCCTCTTCCCAAACCCTCCACCTTCATCCCTCCATCCGTCTACTCCAGCATCACTTCCTACCAGAGCAACCTGCGCTCTCCGGTTCGCATGCCAGACAACCCTTACTCCCACCCCCCGTACACGCCTCCTCCAATCCTGTCCCCGAGGCGAGTGGGATCTGGGCTCTACTTCTCCGCCGTCCTCACCAACAACCAAATCCAGCCTCCTTCGGCTACTCCCAAGTCTGCAACGCGCAGCCTGCTGCGTTCCAGTAAGTCACAGCCATTCTAGTAAGGCTTTTATTTGTTTACCGTAGATAAATACCGAGTTTTATTTAAAAAAAATGTTTTTTCTCAGCGAGTTCAGACATCACCCCTCCTGTCCTGTCATTGATCACTGATGCCACACCTGTCTGCCTCGAACCGTGAGCACCACATCACATATCTAAACAGTTTCCTGCTTTTTAGGGCTGCTGCCATATTTTAATAACTCTTACGCTCTGCTTTGGTGTCCAGGCGTATCAACATTGGGCAACAGTACCAGGCAGAAATTCCTGATTTGCGAGATCGGCTCTCTTCCCATTTCGACGAACCCAAAGCCGATTTGGTTTGGCATCCTTTGGACGACGTCAAACACAGCGACCAGTACTGTAAGTACGTAACTAGTTTCTATGACTGATAGAAGCTTTCTGTTTCTAACTTCATTTTTACTTCCTGTTTTCAGTGGACAGTTTGATGAACATGGCTTGCTCAAGTGTTCTCAGTGGAGGAGGAACCAATCAGGAACTGGTTTTGCACTGTTTACATGAATGTGGAGGCAATATTCTTGTGAGTTGATGGAGATTCCTTTGAGCTATTAAACATTTAGCAACACCCTTTCAGTTAATGCTGTCGTTTTGTGCTTGTTGATCCTAATGACCATTTTGTTGAATCTTTGCAACGTCAATCTTAAGGAAGCGCTGGAGCGTTTGATGCTTCAGGACTCACTTTTCCCCAGTGGTCATCCCCTGGGAGGGTATCACTACTCAGGTGAAACAGCTTTAGCAACTCTCACACATCACAGCCTTTTGCCTTTTTTTACATTTTGTTTTCCGTCCATTAATTTGTTTCTTTTATCCTCCACAAAAGTGTGGATTAAGCTTATCTTTACTGTTCGTCATAGGCTCCGACAGCTGGACTGCAGAGGAGAAGTGTTTCTTCAACAAAGGGATTGGTGCCTACAGGAAGGACTTCTTCCTGGTGCAGAAACTGGTAAGTTCTATCCTGTAATGTTTCTGATCATTAGGATAAAAAGATCTCATTTAAGATGAGTGGTGGGAATCAGATTTGCATCGTTTATCATGTTTGTGCATCTGTTACCAGAATATCTCGTAAGATGAATTTTAATGAAACTTGCAGAACGTAATCATTGGGTGCACATTTAGATCTGATTAATTTTCTGAGTCAACCCGATTTATGATGGCAGCCTGCCACAGCTAATCAACCTTTGCCAACACAAAAATAGCTATAACTCACAGATATTTGATAAAATCAAGCAGATAATAGTTGAAACTGATCCCCAACATCCATTCTAGGCTCTATCAATATTATAACTACCGTATTTTCCGTTGTGTAGGTTGCACCGTTGTATAGGTCACAGTGTCCAATTATAGCCAATAGGTCGCACCTACGTCACCGCCGACGTAACGCGTCATCCACCGCTGACACGCCGCGTGACCCCTGAGTCAACTCGGCAATATGGACCGAGTGTTTAGCTCTGCTGCTAATGTCTGCCAGAAGCTAACAGAAGCTAAACACGAGACGAATCCGTCTCTGAATACACGAATAAAAAATCGAATCTCATCTCAAATGTTTTCTCCAGACCATACAGTACCGTATTCGTCGGAGGAAAATACGCTCCGGTGTTTAATCCGCTTTGTCCAATTATTAACAATAATCAAGAAAAAAACGTACACAATACGCCTCGGAGTTTAATACGCGTCATCACCACGCGACGCGTCAGCGCCTCATTTGCCCTAATCAAGATGGCGGCGACAGAAGCAAGCGAGTACGAAGATCTTCACAAGGAAACACGGTAAAACAATTATTTCTTTGCGAGAAAAAATATATTTCTTAGCTGACTTCATAGCAGACGGGCTCCTGAGCTTAACGAAATGTTCAAATCAGCTGGATTTTAAAAAAAAAAAGTTCGCTGAATTTTAGGCAGGCGCCAGGCGGGTCAAACCGGACGCTTTCTTTCTTTAAATTTAGCTAAATAAACGCTTAAAAAATATATTTCTGAGCTGACTTAATAGTAGACGTACTCCTGAGTTTAACGAAATGTTCAAATCAGCTGGATTTAAAAAAAAAAGTTCGCTGACTTTTATGCAGGCGCCAGGCGGGTCAAACCGGACGCTTTGTTTCTTTAAATTTAGCTAAATAAACGCTTAAAAATATATTTCTTACCTCACTATAGCAGACGGGCTCCTGAGCTGAACCAAATGTGAAATCAGCTGGATTTAAAAATCCGCGGTGTGGTTTATGAGTGGTATCTTGCAAACAAAAACAGCGAACCTCACAGCTAATAGCAGCTACATCCACAGCAGGGAGCGGGCAGCGACAGAGTCAGTCCGACCAAAGGAGGCTTTTTTCGGACACAGCAAGTAGAAACTTCTGGAAGTGGCCCCTCTTCCTCTTCACTCTCTGAGTCCTCTGCTGGCTGCTGCCTACAGCGCCTCTATAGCGGCCGAAACTGGTACTGCACCATTTTCGCCAAAAATGAAAAACGAAGAATCAGAGCGAAAAATGAGTCTAAAAATATGGGAAAAAATCCATAAATAATACTCTTCGATGTTTAATACGCTGGACATTCAAATTAGCAAAAATACTGCGTATTATAGACCGGATTTTACGGTAGTTACGTACATTAAAGCTCCTATAATTACACTCTGTAAGCAGAAAAAATATACACTGAGTGGTTTCGAAGCTATTTATAACGTAAACAGAAGTAAACAGAAATAAAACGAAGGCTAACACGAGACGAGTCCGCCTCTGACACGAATAAAAAAATCGAATTTTATGTCAAATAATAATAATAATAATAATAATAATAATAATAATAATGAATTCAATTTATAACGCACTTTTCATTAATGAAAATCTCAAAGTGCTAATGCAAATGCAAATGTTTTCTCCAGACCATCCGGCATAAAAACAACTGCCAAATCTTCGTGCGACTAGATCGCTGTGGTGACCCCTAACGCAGGGAAAAGCCGAAAGAAGAAGAAGAAAAGAAGAAAAAAAGTTACGTACATTAAAGCCTTATAATTACACTTTGTAAGCAGAAAAACATACACCGAGTGGTTTCGAAGCTATTTATAACGTAAACAGAAGCTAACACCAGAAGCTAACAGAAGCTAAATGCTACAAAAAGATCGTTTTTTTTTTTTAAATATCAAATATCAAATAAAGCTACCGGTACTCACTTGTAAATGTCCACACTGTGATTCCATTCTGTAAGTTTCAGAAAAATCCGCTGAGTGGTTCTTGACTTATCTTGCTAACAAACAGCTAACAAACAGAGCTAACAGAAGTTACATCCAGACCAGGAGGCCGACAGAGTCAGTCTAAGCAGAGGAGCTTTTTTTTGGACACATGAGTTGGAAACGGTCTTCTTCTTCTTCTTGGTGGAAACGGTCGGTGTACTCCTCTGGAAGTGGTACTGCACTGCGCCCCCTAGCGGCCGAAAGTGGTACTGCACTAGGCTCCCTAGCGGCCGAAAGTGGTACTGCACCATTTTCTGCCAAAGTGAAAAACGGTCATAACTGAGGCAAAAATCGGTCTAAAAATATGGGAAAAAAATCCATAAATAGGTTGCAGGCCTTGAAAAAACCATAAAAAGGTGCGACCTATACACCGGAAAATACGGTACCAATTTTACAGTTACTAAGCTAAAAACCTGATGTAGTAGCTGAGAGTCAGTCACATCATGACCTCCGAGCATGTTATTGTATGAGATTATTCATCCATCCATCCATCTTCTTCCGCTTATCCGGGGTCGGGTCGCGGGGGTAGCAGCCTAAGTAGGGAGGCCCAGACTTCCCTCTCCCCAGCCACTTGGAGCAGCTCCTCTGGGGGAATCCCAAGGCGTTCCCAGGCCAGCCGAGAAACATAGTCCCTCCAGCGTGTCCTGGGTCTTCCTCTGGGTCTCCTCCCGGTGGGACATGCCCGGAACACCTCACCAGGGAGGCGTCCAGGAGGCATCCTAACCAGATGCCCGAGCCACCTCAACTGGCTCCTCTCGATGTGGAGAAGCAGCGGCTCTACTCCGAGTCCCTCCCGGATGACTGAGCTTCTCACCCTATCTCTAAGGGAGAGTCCAGCCACCCTGCGGAGAAAACTCATTTCAGCCGCTTGTATCCGAGATCTTGTTCTTTCGGTCACAACCCAAAGCTCATGACCATAGATGAGGGTGGGAACGTAGATCGATCGGTAAATTGAGAGCTTTGCCTTTCGACTCAGCTCTCTCTTCACCACGACAGACTGGTACAGTGCCCGCTTCACTGCGGATGCTGCACCTATCCGCCAGTTTGACCAAATTGGCTGCAACTCGTTTCTCTGCAGAGGATCTCAGGGTGAAACTCGGGCATGAAAGGTGACAGACAATACGCATTCCCCGAATAAATACTCTGCCTTTTTAATTTTTTTAATTCTAGAATTACTTCAAGGAAAATAAGACGATTAAAAAAATATCCTAATTGAAGCCAAGTGTTAGGGATTAGGTTTGCACCATTTATTGTTTTCAGTCATCAAAAAGTGCTTTAGCAGACAGGAAGGGGGTGCTTTAAAAAAAAAGTTCAAAAGAGACAAAAAAAATTCAATCACATCCTCTTTGTGGCAGGAAGGCTGGTTTGTAGAAACTTTAAAGGGGACCACAGATGCAAAATTCACTTTTTAATGTTTTTTTTACTCAACTTTGGGTATTTACTTCATAAAAAAACAGTCCTTGTGCCAAAAAAATGCACCCAGTGGTTTATTTACTCTAAGTAGATTTATTTATTTTTGATAAATACACCTGGATTCACACTTCCTGCAGTTATTGACGTCACAAGCCGTAGCCAATCACCTCAAACCTGAGTCCAGCCCCTCACCTAGCAACCCCTGGTTAGGCTCAACCCACTTCTGTATTAAACACATGACTGTTGTTTTTCATGATTTCATCTCATCTTTTGTTTATATGTTCTTAATTTCATGTGTACAGCACTTTGTTGCAGCTGTGTTTTTTTAAATGGCTTTATAAATAAAGTATAATTGTTATTTTTATGTTTTAGTTCAATTTTTAGTGTATTTGCGATCGCTCCCAACGCGCAGCCGGCAAAAATTAAACGAGCGGACTCCCGGCATAGGGACCGGCGGCAACGGGACACTGCTTCTGGCGGATGGAGCGGAGCTTCAATTGTACAGCCTCGTTGCAGCCTTGCAGCAGCCTCGCAGCAGCGAGGACCTTCTCCTTACGGATTAATTTACGGGAGACACTTGGTGAACTTTGTGTTGTCTTGACTGGAACAGCGATAACTCCCAAAATCTCCGCGTGCAACGAGCGGAGCTGGCGAACACCGGAAGAGGAACAAGCTAACATTAGCTTCGGATTCGGGTGGTCTCATGCTAAAAGGAGCAGCTCATGGCGGCGCGCTCAGACGGGTTTCGGTAAGTTATCTTAAGCTAGCACTAACAGTAAGTCAAATGAGTAATAAAAAAAGAGCTAATTTTAAAACAACAACACATTACAGATACTGGCTGTTACAGAGGGCGTAAACAGATCGTTGAAGGGCGTGGACTTCAAGAAACCGGTCGTTCAAAACGAAAGTTAAAAATGGCAGAATTAAAAAGGGTATAATTGATTATCTAATAATTATTTTGTGCATTAAATTGAAGGAATAGGGTCTGGATATCACACAGAAATACCATAAAATTTAAAAAATACATCTGAGGTCCCCTTTAATTTCAGCAGCAGGCATGAGCCCGAGGCCTAAATGGAAATAAATACCTCCTAAATCTCTCAACAGTAGAGAACAAGCACCTTTTAGACTTCTGAAGTCAACTCTGTATTTAAACGTCTTTCAGGTGCGGTCTAAGACGGTGGCTCAGTGCGTGGAGTTCTACTACACGTACAAGAAGCAGGTGAAAGTGGGACGAAGCGGCATCTTGACCTTCGGCCCTCCAGAGCCACTGGTGGAGAAGCACACAGAGATAACGGTGGACATTAAGGTGTAGTGATGTTCTTGACTTTTCTGCTGCGAGAAAAGTCATTTTGCTTTTTGATGATCCTGAGATTGTAATCCAAGTGTGGGGGCGCCAAAAGTGATCAATCAGTATGAAGACAAAAAAATACAGCTCTCTTCTGTTAAACAAGGCCAACGTGGATTAAAGTAAAAGTTCTCTAAAAAATAAAAATCTGTGTTGTGATTCATTGCAGACATATCAACCCAAACTGACTCCATTAGAGGTGAATGAAGACAACAACAAGGAAGGACTTTATGATGAGAGCCATGAGAGCAACCAGCAGGCGAGGGTTGTTCAGTCACTACAGGCTCATGACTATGTAAGTATTCTATTCTATTCTGCCTTCGTGGACTAACCCTAAACTTCACAGAGGTGTTCAACACTAAATATACTTTGCCTCTGAACACATTTCAGAGGCAAAGGTGATTATTGAAGTTGTTAAAACAGCTAAAATTTAACTGTAATGGGATAACTCCAAACACAAGTCCTAATGGTTTCAAAGCGTATTGAAACCCCACATTGTTCACCCTAACCCAGAGCTATTCAACTAAATTACTGTACTTGCCACCATGTAAGTTGCATCAGTCCAAATATGTCCATCCATCCATTATCTTTTACCCACTTTTTCCATTTTTGGGTCACGGGGGTCGCCGGTGCCCATGTCCAGCAATCACAGTGCGAGGGACGTGGTACACCCTGGACGGGTCTCCAGTCCATCACAGGGACACATAGACACAAACAAGACAAACAACCGTTCACTCTCTCACTCACACCTAGTGACAATTTAGAGTTACCAGTCAGCCTAACATGCATGTTTTTAGTCTGGGAGGAAACCGGAGTACCCGGAGGAAACCCACGCATGCACGGAGAGAACACGCAAACTCAACCCAGAAAGGCCCCGGACCGGGATTTGAACCGGCAACCTTCTCGCTGAGAGGCAGCAGCTCTACCAGTTGTGCTACCGTGCTGCCCCAAATATGTCTAATAAAGTGGAAAAACAAATAAACAGGTTGCTTCACCGTATACGTCGCATCTATTATGTGTCACCGCTGACAACCCAGAAACGTGGGCCGGTGTTGTGCCAAAAATCGATTGGCTGCCAAATGGCAGCTGCAGGAGCGTGCACTGGAGGACTTTAACAAGAATTTAACACGATTTACACTTAAAAACAATTATTTGTTTGCTCGAAATTATAGCAAGTGTGTCTCAGTTGAACTTTTCCTTAATAAATGCACTTTAATGGTCAAATCAGCTGCATTTCAAAAATCGATTCGCAGAGGGAGGACTCGCTGTTCATTTCGTCAAAATTTAACACGATTAACACCTAAAAACAATTATTTGTTTGCTCGACATTATAGTAAAGGTGCGTCTCAATGAACTTTTACTTAATAAATGCACTTTAATGGTCAAATCAGCTGCATTTCGCCTGGGCAGTGCGGCGAAATGCAGCTATTTGCAGCTGATTTGACATTTGGTCACCAGTTGAATAGCCCTGCCCTAACCCAGTCTGTGTCGATCCAAGCTGCAGGACCTCCCGCTAAACTGACGTGACTCAACGCGGCAGCGTTTGAACATCCATGTGTGAAATACATAAATAAAAGAGTTGAGGTGCCGGCCGATTAAAGATGACCAGCCCGCCATCTTTGGGAATTCTCTGAAATTACAGCTTTATTTGTTTAGTTTTCTTTTTTGAGCCTAAAGTCCTAATAAATTGTTTAGTATAATCCTCAGTAAACGTGCATTTTGTCAGAATTTGAATAATCCAAGTGTGTTACAGGATGTTGTGTGAGTAATTATACGCCTGTTGAAAGGCAGACGTATTGTGGTAGTTTCTGTTTGTCTGTACACAGTCTCTTGTCCTGACCAGTTTCTGATCTGCTCATGATCATTTAATGAAACTTGATATGAATTTGTACCATGACTACACCATGTGTCGTGCAATCTTTTCATCACCACTGCTCCAAGATCAAGGTCACAAATCAAGGTCAAATATTAGACAAGGGTTTGCTTGTCCAGACCATTTCTATATGTAGCTGTGTAACAGTTTTTTGACACGCATAAACCGGTAATATTCCATGTGCAGCACTTTTCTTAGGTTTAATGTTTGTTCGAATTGTTTTTGGACCCACTGTGGTCACTGCATGCTAGAGAGCCAAAGTCTGAGCAGCATGATGTCACATTACATTCACCTAATTAAACACACAGCTGGTGTTAAATTCACAGTGAAGCTGTTTAAAACACCTGACAGCTGTATTTCACCACCATGGAGTTTTCAGGTTATTTTTCAGTATTTGCTCTGACACAGATCTGTGAAGTCAATTAACGTTATAAATGTGCCTTTATTTCCCCTATACTGTGTCTGTTGATTCAATTTACCGGTAGTTTATTTATATAGCGGCAAGTCACAACAGGAGTCTTCTCAGGGCACTGAACAGAAACATTTATGTACAGTATTTTCTGATGTATAGGTCACACCTGTGTATAGGTCGCATTGTCCAATTATCACCAATAGATTGGAAAAATCCCTAGATAGGTCGCACTGGTGTATAGGTCGCACCTACGTTTAGCTCTGCTGCAAATGTCTGCCACAGGAGCGCACAGCAAGGCTTTTAAGAAGATTAACACTTAAAAACAATTATTTGTTTGATAAAAATTATAGCAAATATATGTCTGAGCTGAACTTTTCCTTAATAAATGAACATAATTGTGAAATGAGCTGGATTTAAAAATTTGTTTCACCGAAAGTGATAACAAGCCACCTGAGTATAGGTCGCAGGCCTTGAAAAAACTATATAATGGTGCGACCTATACACTGGAAAATACGGTACATAAAAAGTATGTTAGTAGTATTATTTATCAGAAGAGCAAACTGCTTTGATTGTAAGATCATCGCTGACTCTCATCTTGAGCAAGCATGAAGGCAACAGTGGAAAGGAAAAACCCTCACAAAGAAGAAGCCTCCAGGAGATCCAGGCTCAGGACAAGCAACCATCTGCTTCGACCGACTGACAATGATCAGCACAACAGTGAAATCAAAGACCATGTTTCCTCAGAATAGACCACAAAGAGAGCAGATAGAGTGAAAACAAAATAGGTCCAAGAATCGAGCCCTGTGGGACCTCACAGGGAAGAGTCACCGATGCAGATTCACTGTTTGCAACCTTAACACAGAATCTCCTGTCACTTGGGTGAGAATGGAACCATTCTAATGCTGCTCCAGTAATCCCAAGCCAGTGTTCTAATCTCAATCTAAGGATACTGTGGTCAACAGTGTCAAAAGCAGCGGTGAGATCCAGGAGTACAAGGATCGTAAACTGACCAGAATCATTTGCTAAAAGAATGTAATTTCAAACCCAAACTAAAAAGCTGTTTCGGTCAAACTGAAAGATTAATAAAAAAATAAAAAAATTTCATTCAAAAACTTGTTTAGTCGAATAAAAACTATTTTCTCTAGGATTTTAGAAAGGGAAGCTTTGAAACTGGATTGAGATTTGGCACTATATAAATAAACTGAATTGATTTGAATTGATTTGAAGTCAGGTAATTCATATTATTTAGTTAACTCTGCTGTTAATTCAGCCCGGGTAAATGTGCCGACATTATTCCAGAAACCTCAGTAGACCTGCTGCTTGTTAACTGCTCTCTGTGTGACGTGGCTGCATGTGTATCTAAATCGCATGTATTTGATATTCGATTGCAAAAATGTTTCAGGGTACACAACTGTTACCATCAAGTGGTAGTAATCACCCAAAGTGGATCTGTACTAACAAATCCAAACAACCTCCTTGTGGCGGCGACGCTCCCCTGTTTTCACATTTACAGCTACGTCTCGTTGTTGCTTCAGGCAGGGACAGTGCTGGTGATCAAAAAAGAGCCGGACGTTGTGAAAATAGAATCTCATCCCTCGTCTGGATTTCCACGACCTCGTGCAGAACCTGCAGCAAAGAAGGTCAAAGCTCCACCGAAGCCCCCGCAGGACCCCGACGCCGTGTTTCCTTGCAAGAAGTGTGGCAGGTACAGCCTCTTCTGATTGTTTTTCACCAGTTTTACAGCATAACGACGCTTGTGTGGGTTTTTCTGCTGCTCATCCACCGACAGCACAAAATACATTGCAATCTGCTGACTAAACAGAAAGCCTCAGCAACGTATGCAAATTAATTTTATGAAACTGTAAAAGATAAATATAGCGGCTGCGTGACGGTCGGTTTTTGGTTATGTAAGTTTGTTACTTTGGATTAAATCTCAAATCCAACCATGAATTAAATTAGGTGTAAATGCCCATCTTTATCGGTGGCAACATAAAGAAAAATGTAAGAATCAAAGCTATAAAACAAATTTGTCCACTAAACAAAGTAGTTTAACCACAGTACTGAATGGTGTTTTAGTTTTACAGATATCTGACAAAATAAGTATAGTTTTGTCAGATAAAATAACGCTGTAATACAGCTAAAATGGAGCGTATTATAAAGGGTACCGGTAAATATAAAACAAGATTACTTAAAAAGAGTGTCTGTTACATAGTTTATCCAACATCCTGACTTAAACGTCAGGTCTCTCTTGTAAACGAGTCCCCGAGGCTCAATGGGATTAACCTGTCTAAATGAAGGTTGAATGAAAAAACAACTTTTCTTAGTTTCTACATCAGAAAGCCACTGGGTGTCACTGTAGAGCTTATAGTGTGAACGCCAATGAAGCAGTCACATTCCTGTGATCCATTTGTCTTTTGTACATTTTTCAGCATCTTTCTCGTTCCACAGTTTTTGTGCTATTTCACCAAATCAAATATCAAAATGTTCGGCTCCTTCAAGGGAAGGGTGCTATGACTTTTGGTATTGGTGCAACTTTAGCTTTATGAAATATTTAGCCTTTTCGGCCACTTTTTCCTCATACAAAATGACTTGAGCTCATTTTACATCCTTCAAATCTTTAGATCTGTTTACAACCTCTTACTGATGCTTTCATATTTTGTTCCAGTTCAGCTTCCTTGTGCAAAAAAATAAATAAACTAAATGTTCAGCTACTTTCCACGTCAGCAGTTGTTCAGCTGTTTTGTGGTCCTGTCTGCTTTATTCTGTCAACTACAACATTTTCAGCTTCTTCTTTTTTTTTGTGCTAATTTCAGCTTATGCTCCTTACAGCTCATTTCTGCAAGTTTCAACTTTTCTTCTATTTCATCTACCGGTACAAACCGGATTCCAAAAAAGTTGGGACACTAAACAAATTGTGAATAAAAACTGAATGCAATGATGTCGATGTGCCAACATCTAATATTTTATTCAGAATAGAACGCAAATCACAGATCAAAAGTTTAAACAGAGAATGTATCATTTTAAGGGAAAAATATGTTGATTCAAAAATTCACAGTGTCAACAAATCATTGCATTCAGTTTTTATTCAGTTTGTTTAGTGTCCCAACTTTTTTTGGAATCTGGTTTGTACTATTTAGCTGCTTGATGCTAATTTGAGCTTTTCCAGCAAATTCCACATTTTTAAAACTCATTTCAACTTTTTTCAACCTACCGGTAATTCAGCAAACATGTGCCCTCTCCACTTCCTTCTGGTATTTTAAGCTTCTTTATGCTACTATTACCGGTAAGCCTTTTTCTTTTTTGGCAAATGTTTGTTTTCCAAATAATTTCCACTTTTTGTGCTTATTTCTGCTTCATTAGGCCTAATTGGGCACAACTGTGCTCTCCACTTCCTTCTGGTAATTTAAGCTTCTTTCTGCCTTTTCAGCTACTTTTCGGCTTTTTTCCCCTAATTTCAGCCTTTTTATTATTATTTTAGCAAATGTACTTTTTTTGTGCTAATTTCTCCTTATTTAAACCAAATTCGGTAACTGTGTTCTTTCTGTGTTCTTCTGCTAACTTGATCTTGTTCTTCAATTTCAGCTACATTTCGGCATGTTTTTAGCTACTGGTAATGTCAGCTGTTTTTCAGCAAGTTGTTCAGCAATAAGCATTCACACTGCCTTTTTGCAGGAAATGCCATTTCTGTTGTTAAATGAACGTTTCAATAAACAAATAACCCGACAGGAAAGTGACGCCTAATTTAAAGCTCTTCAATCGTTCCACCACTCAGAAAAGTCTCAAAATAAGTTTCAGGCGTTTGTATTTATGCGGCTTTATCTCTTTTTTTAAAGCTGAAAACGTATTCAAACAAATGACATCTGAAAGTTCAAATTACCACATTTTTTGGACTATAAGGCGCACTGGATTATAGCGAAACAAAACAGTCAGATAAATCAGACTTTATTTAACTCTTTCACAGTAACCACATAAAATCGGTTCGAGGTCAGCAAGCACAACCAGAATTAATACATAAAACACACTGGATTATAAGGCTTACTGTCGATTTTGAATAAAATTAAAGGACATTAAGTGCAGCTCTGAAAAATACGGTACTCTTTTTAAGGTTCAAAAATCTTTTAATCTTGGCACGACATTGTGCAGAACATTTTCAGAAACAAATACCTAAAACAATATCTGCAATGAGAAGTGTCTGTGTGAGGTGTCATGAGATTTGAATGACTCCTTCCTGAACTAACACATGCAAATGTGCAACTATTCTGAACTTTTACAACAAGCAGTCATTCAGAACAAGTCAACAAACTGTCCTGAAGCTCACGTCACGTGTGACTCTTGCTTCAAGCGTCAGTGTTTCTGTGTACAAGTTAAGATGCTCAAAGAAGAATGCTCATCTTTCCACACAGGGTGTTTAATAAAGTGAAGAGTCGAAGCGCCCACATGAAAAGTCACGCCGAGCAGGAGAAGAAGGCTGCGGCGCTGCGGCAGAAGGAGGAGGAGGAGCGGGCTGCGGCTCAGGCTCGAGCCAGGAAGGCGGCAGCCGCCCTCGCCGTGGCGTCCTATCAGGGAGGGAACGGGAACAGAGCGGCACAGCAGGCGGAGCTCAGCAGCCAGGAAGACTCGTCCGAAGTGGAGGATGACAACGATGAAGACTGGCACTGAGCAGAGACAAAACGAGGAAAAACGAACTCAGGAGGATTTGGAGTTTTGTGCCAACAGACCTTCGAGATGAACAAAGCATCGAGACAGTTTAAACAATGATGTCCTGCCTTCTGGGGGGCGGAGTCAGCACAAGAAAACATGTTTTTTATGTCTTCCTGGTTATCTCTGTGCTGCTTTTCAGACCAAAAGCATCTGTTGTTTAGCTTTACACCCTCAGCCAGGCCGACACTCCACATTTAAATATTCAAAGTTTTATTTTTCTAAATGCACTTCTGCCGTATCTTTCTGCTTTGGCCAATAAGGCCTTTTTATACATTTTATTTAATTAACAGCAACGTCAAACTATTTTGACTTTTTCACTCTACGAACTTGATGGTTAATATATCTGAATTGAAAGATCAAATGAATTTGTCCTTTCTTGAAGCATCCTTTTGAATTAAAGATAAAATGTAAAAAAAATATGAAAGGGCTCATCTTAAAAACAAAGAAAAAAATCTTAAATGTGGTGGATTTTTCTAACCCTCCCAGGTTATGAGGTTGGTTGTACACTTTATTTTTTACAAGTTTTAAAGGACTTTTGCAATGAATGTGTACAAAAAAAAAGTATATGAGATTGCTATATATTTATGATAAGACATTTACATTGATTTTGGTAATATAAAGAACAATCACGTTGGATTGAATATGAGTGGATTGCTGAAAATGAAATAAAAGTCTTGCTCTGAGGAGTGTTGCAGTGTTGGCATCAATAAACCAGCAGATGGAGTCAAATGTTTATAATGATTTGGAAAGAACTGATTTAATGTTTCCATGTTCCTCCTATTTGGCTCTGAAGGGGTTTTAATCAGGAAACTGGGACAAAGTCCTGCATTTTGAATGGTTGCATTAAAAAAAAAATCCAGGATGTTGAGTTAAAGAGTTTATGTTCAGGAGCTGTTACAAATGGTTTGAGCTTTTTATAGCAAAATTCCATAGAAATCTATGAGTATATATCTTACTTGATGAAGATGGCACCACTAAAGACCTGTTTGGAGTTTTTTGTTTTTTTTTGATCTGACCAGTTTGCAAGGGCATCTGTAGAAGATCCCATCAAGTGTTTGTCGAGCTGAACCTCCTACATATGAAGGTGCAGCTTGTCAGCAGGTGAGATGTTCCTTTTATCGATGAGTGCAGCAAATGAAGCTTTCCACTCTATGAACTGTATTGGGTCACCTGTGAACGTGGAGGGCTCTGGCACTGGCTGATCTGCTCATGGAGACACTGTCCTGTACTGCTTGGGCTAAGGAATTAAAAGATCTGCTTGTGGAGATGTGACCACATTACTGTTAGGAACTTGAATGGGAGCAGAAACGGGGGGCCTTCTGAGCTGCTCTGCTAAAGTCAACAGCGTGAACACAGCTCTCACTATTCTATTTATTTTTTTATTTATTAATTTTACATAAAAAAACAAAATAAAAATCATTTTACATATATGAAAGAAAACTAAAATGAAAGGTAGCAGAAAGAAGAAGAAATCTTATTTTATCTGCCCCTTTTTTCAAGAACAAAACTAAACAATCAGCTCAAACAATAATCTATAAGTAACGGAGCAAAAAGAGTAACTTTTCACAAAATACAGATATCTAGAACATTAAACACTTAACTGAAAGTTTTAGTATTTTGTTAACAATTTAGTTTTGATCTTTTTTTTTTTTAAACGTAAGCACTGAATTTACATTTTTAACATCATTTCCCAAACCGTTCCACAATTCAACTCCCTGTATTGAAATAGACCGTCCCTTCAATAGTTATGTACCTTGGCTTTGCAAAAAAAAAAATCAGTTCCCTTAAGACTGCAACAGCTTTTTCTCTTAACAAAATGCATCTGAACATTAAAGGTAGTGTATTATTATGAGCTCGATCGATCTATACAAAATATTATAGTCCACCACATCATAAAACTTCCGTACTTAATATATTTGATGGATGACATGAGGCTTTCTTGTAATAATTCTCACAGCTCTTTTCTGTAAAATAAAAATAGATTTTGGCATAGTTTTGCACGCTTTTCCCCAAACTTCAAGACAATAAATTAAATGTGGAACAAAGATTGTGTTATACAACAAATATAAAGCTTTGTCATTCAACAAGTCCTTTAGTTTATACAGTACTGCAGTAGATTTAGATAACTTAATGTTAACAGAATTTATGTGCTGTTTCCATGACAGTTTGTCATCAACAATTATTACACCCAGGAACTTCACTTCACTAGCTCAACACCATCAATTGTGATAGAAAAATCCACAGTTTTTAAAAAAATTGTACTTATTTCCTGATCTTAAGTCATTAAAGCTCATGCAGCCTTTACGAGTCGCCTTGTATTAGTAGAGGGAGTAACGTTTTTCCCTAATTTCCATACAGTATATAACTTTATAACACAAGATGTCCATGAGTGAAGCGATTTGACCATTTGTTATGTGCCCTTTTAATTGTTCTTGTGTTGTACACTTGTGTTTTCCATTCATCATAAACTCTTGAGAAGCTGTTTTTCCTTTCTATGGGCCCCTCCTCTTCCTGATACGCTTGCATCTTTTCTGTAGGCCTCCTTTGTCGAACGGAGCGCAAAGGCTCCTCTTCATTGTTGGCTTGGAGGTCCTCTGTTCTGCTTCAAATGCTTCCATGCTGAGGACCGGGCAAGTTTTTTGCAGTTGACCATCAGATTCCAAAAGACCTTGGTGAAGTGGCTCTCAGTGGTACTTTGGTGCTGATGTGGGTTGAGTTTCTTCTAAGGTTGGGTGAAGCTCTTCTCAGCTTGGGGTCAAGCTCTTACTGTAGCATCCCTGGTTGAAAAGATGTGATGGTTCACCATTCCTTTATTGAACAGTCTTGCATGTGAACACACCGTAAGCGCTACAAAATACAAAGTATACTAAATGAAAATACTATTAGTAACTCAAAACTGTGTGTTGCTTTTAACCTTTCTTTTACCAAAAAATAAAACAAGGCACACCATATTGCTACTTTCTGTGATTTTACATAACATATGATATTGAAGCTTGTAACCCTTTGCATTACTAAGCATGACTAAATTACTATAATATTTTATCAGTTATGTACTGTATAGGGCTCAGAATAATGCATTACCTTTAAATATCCAAATACATTTTGTTAAAAGACAAAGTTGTTATAATCTTACGTGGACAGACATATTTGTAAAACCAAAATTCAGAACTAGTTTGAAGGGACGGTCTACCTCAATCCAGGGAATTAGATTATGGAATGGTTTGGAGAATGAAGTTAAAAATGCCAAGTCAATGTTTACATTTAAGAAAATGATCAAAACTGAATTGTTAAAAAAAATATATGAAGTAGCGTAATGTGTATTGTATTAGTTAGAAAATTAGAAAGAGTTATTCATTTTGTTCTGTTACTGGAAGATTATTATTGTTTGAACTGATTGTTTGAAAAAAGGGGCAGATATAATAAGATTTTTTCTTCTTTCTGCTACCTTTCATTTTTTATATTTTGTACGTTATCGTTTATGGGATTGTTTTGTATAGTTTTTTATTTATTTTTATGAACAAATTTTATAAATAAAAAATAAAATAAAGGACATGACTACCATCTGGACAAAACGCAACCGTCATGCTTAGTAGCAACGTGTAAATATAATTAATTGTACATTTAAACAACAAAACTCCAACACTGTCAGTCTTTGATGTCCCCAGGAAATTGATGTAAAGCTGCAAACTAAATGCATTTTTTTTTTTTATAGAAAAAACAAGTACAAAAAAAAACTTACAATGTCAAACATGGCTCGAGACTTAAGGCATGCATAGCACAACAGAGAATAAAGGCACATAAACAAAAACAAAAATGTGTCTTGGGCAGCTTACAACAGAAATTCGTTACAGATTGTTTTAGTTTTTAAAGCTTTTGCATTAGTACAATACTTTAAAGTAGATAAGTAAGAAGAAATATAATTAGAAAACACTATAAATCTAGGTTTTAGCAAGGAGAATTTACAGCTGTGGATGTAAAATTTGGCTAATAGTAGTATTAAATTTACAACAAAAACTTTCTCACTTGAAATATTTGGACAAAAGAAACCAAACAGTATAATTTTAGCGTCAAATGGTAGGTCAATTAAATGCATCCTTGATTTAACAAGAGCACTTCCTGTGACGTCATCACTGACATGGTCGACAACAGCTACATGTCTAAAACCAAAGTTGATGTCAACTTGAGAAGAAAAAAAGCTCAAGTTTCCAAAATTTTAAAGCAAATACTGTTTTTATAAACCTTTGCATGGGTATTTAAATTACATTTAACAGCTAAACCGGTTAAAACACCACTGTTTCTTTTGAATATGACCTAAATTTAATAATTTTTGATGTAACAATTTTACAAAGAAAAAAAAATTATCCATAACCAAAACATTATTGATGAAACATAAAATACCTTGATTTGTTTTTTTTTTTACCTGGATTATTGAGCATGGACTTTGATGTTTTGGACCACTTGGGCTATGGCTGCAGAGGAGTCGACAGGGGAGAGGGAGGACCCCAGAAAACATCTTCTCACCAGCAAACTGTTTGATTCACTATGCAAGGGTGTCAAACTCACAAAAGGGGGACAAATTTTTTTTCCATGCTAAGGGCCAGTTTCAGAACCTACATGAACTCAAATCAAATACCCAACATCTTTTCTTGGTTGCAGGTTCCTCTACAAGAGTTTGCTTGGTCTCATTTGACATTCTCTGTTGCACTTTTTGACATCCTAATCAAAGATCACTGAAAAATTAAAATGATAAAGGTATTTTACATTTAAAATAACATCTTGGGCGGCCACAAAATATGTAAACGAGGGCCACATTTGGCCCCCGGGCCTTGAGTTTGATGTGTGTGCACTATGGGAATGTGCTGCTTGTGGGACTGAGCTTGTTTGTGGCTCCACAGATTGATGAAGTCCTTTGAATCAAGGATGAAACATCTCAACAAAAAAATAAAATAAATACAGATGACCTGACTGAACTTTGTTGGATTTTTTTTTAAATCTGGATTATTGAGCATGAATTTTGATAAAATACCTCCCACACTAAAATGGTAACAGAAGCCAGCTTTTACCATGTGCTCAAAGGTAACTGGCTAGCCTAAAGTCATAGCTAATTGTGATATTAATCTGGCGCAAATTATCCTTTCTGACACAAACATTTTATTTAAAAAAAGTACACATTAGACTCTAATGATTAGAGGCAAATAAAAATATCTAAACAACATGACAACTGTCCAATGTGTGGGTTATAGAGGCTAAAAGTCAACTATGTGATGTGACTACATCAAAAGAGCACAGAATCATCCTAAATCTAAAAATAAAAATAAAAATTCCAGTGTTACTCACAGGTTGTATACAGTAGGCCAGACAGGCTCCACAGGCCTGTCATTTTCAGATTAAAGACTTGAAATTTGTGGTGTGGTAAAATTCTGCATTGATTCGTGGGAACATAATTCAGCCATTAAAGAGTCGGGTTCTGCTTGTTGCCTTTAAGGAATGAAATACAATACGTAAGGGATGAAATGTAGAGTTTTTATGTCATCCTGCACTGTGAACTCATTAAAACAAATCCTGTGTCATCCATTTAGTGCTAAAGTTTCTTTTAAAGAAGTCCAGAAAGAATATTTATCATGTTTCACAGAACGGGACTGCACAACCAGCTTAACTCGCTCTGAGAACATAGATTATATTTTGCATTTTGTGGTAAAAATTTAAAAGGTTTCTGCAGAGATTTTGAATCAAACCCCTCCTCGGCCAGTGTTAAATTCCTCTACCATGATTTAGACAAAACCATCTGTTTCTGCTTGATTCTGTAAAGTCATGAAGACATAATCAAGTGCAAATGTCGAAACAGAAGTCTATCTGATCAAAACATAATCTAGCGGATTAAAATGTTACAGATATAATTATTTTTATAATCCTCGCCATTTTTCATTCTCGTAAAAATGGTGAAAAGCTTGTCAAAGGTATTTCTCCTTAAAAGTTCACAGTGGACTGTGTAACTGTTTTGGTTACGCTCAGAAAATAATCACATTTTTACAGCAGAATGTCTGAACATAAATAATCTTAAAGTACATTTCTGCCTGGCATCAAGTTACCCATGGCCTGTCGGGAAAACACCCATCGATCTTCTCATTTATCTTTTGGACATTTAGTGACATCGATTCAGCTTTTTAGCCTCTTCGCCATCATTCAACACCAGTCCACCATATCTTCATTTTTCTATCCGTCCTCTTAAACACTAACCTGCTTCACTACCAAGCAGGGGGGTTTTAGATGGACTGCAGCTATTTTACTGCAAACAGCAACTTCACAAAGCAAATATTAGAAAACTATTTAGAACCAAATAGTAATTTTGGTATGCCATAACCTATAAATAGCCTCTTTAGCTGCTGTTACCGGTATTTAAAGGTATTTTTTGTCCATATTTTCCACCAGCTTGACCCTGTGCAGGTTTGTGAAGCATTAGACACTTAGGAAAAATCACCAGCTCATTGTGGAGCCCAAAGTTGCGTGAGTGCAGTTACAGCGTGCGCTCTCAGGACATGATCACCTGCAGTGTTCCGTCAGTGAGAACTGAACTTGGAAGAAGGGCCTTCTCCTACTCTGCTCCTGCTTCATGGAATATCTTACAAAAAGATCTGAAGCTCTCAACCTTGCCCTCTCTAAATGGTTTTAAGAATCTGTTGGAATCCTGGCAAAAACCATTGCAGATATGTTCTTGTTTTTGATTTTATACATCTATCTTATAATGTTTTGCTAGTTTTTGATACTTTGTTTGAAAAAAAATCTGTATTTCTCCCTTATGTTTTTCTATTGTTTATTGTTTAAGGAAATTCTATCATTGCTGTTCATCATTCTTTAGTTTGTAGCAGGTCGCTCTTGTAAATGAGTCCACGAGACTCAATGAGATTTACCTGACTAAATAAAGGTTGAATGAAAAAGTTTGTTGGGCGTCCAACAGTCGTGACTTTGTTCACAAGCAAAGTCCCAACTGGTTTACCTTGATTAAAATGCTTCAGCTGAAGTAAATGTGATTTGTCTCTGTCAGTCAGAGATAAAGAGGATAAGTTAGTCAGTAAAAGCTTTACGACATCTGCACAGGAGTTATGAACAGGAACAAAGAACTTATTGCATCTACCAAATGACATTTTATTGGGTGACCAATTTAAATCTTCTCCATCTTATACCTCTTAGTTCCATAGTCAGGTGGATGTAGTGGGTCCAGGAGAGAAACTCAGGCCTCCCTGTCCCCAGCGACACTTCAGCCCCTCCTGGGGAACCCTAATGCATTTCCAGGTGAGAGCGGATATATTCCCTCCAGTGAGTTTTGGGTGTACCCTGGGACCTCTTCCCAAAATACCTGGAAAACATCCAGGAGGAATCCTAATCAGATGCTCAATCACCTCAACTGACTCCTTTTGATAAGAAGGATCCGCGGGTTTATGCCAAGCTCCTTTGGCAACTTGTATGAGATATTGTCTCTTTCTGTCATGATCCAAACCTTGTGATCATAGGTGAAGACTGGAATAAACACACACCAGTAGATTTCCAGTTAAACTCAGCTCCGGGGTCTGCAACCTTTACAACCAAAAGAGCCATTTCTGCCCTTTCGTTCACTAAATTAAACATGCGCAAAACCTGCTACAATTGTTATTGTCAACTGGTGGCCCATGGGCCACTTTAAGTTTGTTAGAGGGAGCTTTCTGGCCAGTAGACATGAAATTATAAAACTAAAAGCATTAGATTGTTAATACCCTGATGCATGCTCAATAATCCAGGTAGAAAAATCTAAAAAAGCTAAGTCTGGTCCTCTGGACATTCAAAAAACAAAACAAAGCAAAAAAAAAAGTGTACAATTTTTTTTAATGTCCAGAGGACCAGACTTGGCTTTTTTAGATCAGATTGTTAACATTTGTTGATATTTTTACATTTTGAGACAAAAGAAAAGACTCCATCCATCCATCCATCCATCCATTTTCTTTACCCCTTTCATCCTTTTTGGGTTGCAGGGGGTCACTGGTGCCCATATCCAGGTCACAAGTCTATCATGCAACTGGTTTCTTGTAAAGGAAAAAAAAATTGTGCAAATTTTTAAAATCTAAAACTGATCTGTGCAGGCTTTTGCGATAATAAAAAAAATATATATATTATTGTGGAGTAATTGTGTATCCTACTTTGAAGAAATAAATCATAACGTTAAAGTGAGTATTACTCTGTGTACTAGTATCCACATATTTTCAAAGGAATTGAAAGGAAAACTGCTAAAACTATATTTTTTGTTGTGGCTATAACATCCTATAAATTTTATTTTTATGTTGGTTTTGATCAAAGTATGAAAGAGCCACTGCGGCGGGACCAAAGAGCCACATGTGGCTCCAGAGCTGCAGGTTTCAGACCCCTGAATGACCGACTGAAGCAGCACCCAGGCTTCATTACTGTGGACAAGGCCCGGAAACATCGATCCATCTCTCAGCAGCCTACCATCACTCATGATGAAGACTTGAATTCCTCCCACCTGAGGCAAAGACTCCCCACCTGACTGGAGGGGGAACTCCACCCATTTCCAGTCAAGAACCATGGCCTGAGCTGACTCTCATTCCAGCTGCTTCACTCAGCTGAGAACTATCTACAGTAAATAATAAAACCCTAAAAGGTTGTATTAATTCCTTTAACTCCAAAAGCGGCCATCAAAAACCCTTCATGGACATGTACAGTTTTTAAATCTTAAAATCCTTCCCTTGTCATCTCTCCATGACAGAGTAGGATACGTACCTCTCCTTTAGAGCCATTTTCCTGTAGGAAATTCACATCATCCTTTCCAGGAACGCTGTCCTTGAAACAAAATAATTTCTTGTAATGACTACATTGGCCATAAAGGTGAAAAAGCACTCAGCTAAGTTTCAATGAGAAGTCAATGGCCTTGAAAGATGTAATCTAGCTGCTTGATCTCTTTCAGCTCGGGCCAGTGCTCACTTTGGGAACACGTGTGACTTTCACACACAGATCCTCAGCATTTTACAGTCAGGTCTCGTCCTGCGAACATAAAACAGCATCGTGCTCTGCGACGAATCAGCAACTCTATCCACGCCGTAACTCACTTAATGGAATTAAATGCATCTGTCTGAATTTAGCTGCAGTCAGCAGTATTACTCTCTCCCCTTTAGGCAAATGGCCCTCGACTGGAGACTGTTCATCTTTGGCACAGCAAGGTTATGATCCTCAAAGATATTAGTTGTCTGACTCACACTAGCATGTTGTATATGATTTATGTCTCAATTGACTAAATATATAGATTTAGGCTTCAAGCTACGTATTGAAGTTGCTTCTGGTTTTGATTCTATGACTTTATCTGTTTCAGGGCACCAAATCCAATAAATCTCCTTCAAATAGCTTAAGGGACAGTTCAGATCATTTAAAGCACAACTCTGTGGAAAGAGTTATAAATAAGTAACATCTTACCTGCTGCAGATAGCTCTTTGAACAACCTGTTTGGACAAATAGAGTTTAATTTCTGAAAGAACTGATGAGCTAAGGACTAATCTGAGTGGAAACAAGACCAATAAAGTGGATTGCTGCTGTTTTAAAACAGCTAGAATCTTAAAAGATTCAACGTGGGCCATGTGAATGCTATTTTAAAGCCCTTTAAGGAGACATTTGTTGGATAATTTCATCATCCTAACATCAACCCATTTATCAAATAAGCCACACAGGATGTGAGAAGACAACTCTAACTCACACACATGGTTCTATATTAATTTGACATTAGGAAGTGAAAAACATCCATGACCTTTACATCCCCCATCACCATACAAACTGCTTTGACATTTTTGAGAGCAGTCCATTCTGAATTTGGCCTCTCTTGAGGAGCCATTAAGATTCTGGAGACTTGTTTACAACTCTAAATTGCGAGAAACACCAAGTGAATGAGATTTGCATGTCTCCCTGACCAGCGAGCCGTGCGGCCACACTTTTAGTGAGGACTTTGGGAAAATCAAAGCTAAAATTTGCATGCACAGCTCATAAAACAGCATTATAAATTGTGCAGATTATTTTGTTGCACACCTCCACCCGTATTCATTTTAGCCATTGAAGATTTGGAGTTAGATATGGTGATATGGTGTTAATGTTTATAAAACTGTTTTAAGTAATAAATGCAATTTGGTGTGTTCTGTCATAATCATATTATTTGAAACAAATTTAGAATTTAAATTATCTAAACTTGAAATGCAAAGTTTTATATTGCATATTAAGTTATTTAAACTCAAAATAGTGAATTACAATAATGAACAAATATATGTTTGTTCAACTAACTAAGGAAAGTGCATTACAGGTGACCCCCCACTTACGACTCCATCGACCTACGAACAACGGGACCTACGAACGTATCATATTTAATAAAAATATGAAATTACTGTATTAAAAAAAATATATATATTTTTTTTTTGTGTGTGTTTAAATGTTCTTAATTTCATGTGTACATCACTTTGTTGCAGCTGTGGTTGTTTTAAAGGCTTTATAAATAATAATTATGATAAAAATGATCATTTCTGATCATTTTTGAGCAATCTTGGGCAACAGGAAGTAGGTCTTCAGTTTACACGGTCACAAATTAATGTAGAACACCGGACGCCATTTTAGGTTCAGTCACTGGGGTCTCCGGTCACAAATTACAGTAATGTAGAACACCGGACGCCATTTTAGGTTAGCTGCCCGGGAGCCGCCGAAGACTGGTGACCAGGATGGCTTCATATGGATTAATTACGAGCTGGAAACGTCTCTGTGAACTTTGTGGATGTCTCAGGCAGCAGCGGATTTATCGCTGATCGTGCCAGGCCGCCGCGCGAACACCTCCGGCCAGGCTCTGGCCTGGCTAGCTCCAGAAGCTAACACGGGAGCTAACACGGGAGCTAACACGGGAGCCGGCCGAAGACTGGTGACCAGGATGGCTTCATATGGATTAATTACGAGCTGGAAACGTCTCTGTGAACTTTGTGGATGTCTCAGGCAGCAGCAGAAGCTGCAGATTGATCGCGCCGCCGCTCCAACACCAGCTCATGGCTTGGCTAGCAGAAGCTAGCCAGCTAGCTAACACAGGTCTGGAGCAGCTGCGGTGGTTCACTGGCCGGCCGCCGCGCTGCTCGGCCCGACAACAATCAACGCATGGCAACCTAAGATGTCGGCTTTGACCATCTCAAAGTAAGAAAATATATTTTTATTTATTCTGTAAATGTGAATAGCAATGTTTAACATTACAGTACACTACTGTACATGCTTAAATGTGTGCGCGCGCTCCGTTAGCATGATAAATAAAGGTTGAATGAATGAATGAATGAATAATTATAAAAAAAAAAAATAATTTTCACCCCCTACCTACGGCAGAATCGAGCTGCGAACCGTTCTTAGGTCCCGAACTCGTTCGTAACACGGGGGTTCCCTGTATATTGAGGATGATAAATATTTTATTGTTTTAACTTGGAGTATTAAGTTGAAACAACAAGTGATTAACAATTTTCTTGTACCGATGATGTGTAAAGATTGTTTTATTTAACTTAAACTAACAAGTTAAGACAGCTAGTGATAAAAAGTTAAATCAACTTTGACAACTTAAAACCCTGTTTTAAGACAACTACAACAATATAGTACTATCAACTTTTAAGACTACTGTAATTTCTGAGTTGAAATAAAAATAAAATGCTAGTTGAGTTAACATGCATTCTTAAGGCAGCAGGTGAACTTTCATTTGCAAGTTTAACACACATGAAAATTATTACAGTGCACATTCATTTTAGCCAATGAAGATTTGGACCAGTTTTCAGAAATTATTATGGATCATTGGTGTGGTTTTAAAACCTGGACATTCATTCATTACACAGGTTAATCCCGTTGAGCCTCGGGGATTCATTTACAAGAGAGACCTTTGACTAAGAGTGATGACAACAGTGGCCAACAAAGACATGCTCTCTGCTGGAGGAGAGCTCTCATGCACATGTCACAATGCAGCTGGAGCAACCACTATGGAAAGCCTGCGGGGTCAGAAACTCGTGAAAATTACATGTTACATCGACACGTTAATGACGTGTAAACAACGTGTAAACTACACGTCAAATACGCGTTAATTACGTGTCATTGACGCGTCGAAATTTCACAAGCATTTGACGCGTTATCAACGTGTCAACAACGTGTAAAGAACGCGTTGTTTGCGTCCTTCTTTTAGGCGCAAATTCTTTTGTTTATGTCCCTCTTGGGTAACTTCACTTCCTGACTTCACTTCACTCGCGTCTCTTCTCATTGGCTGTCAGGTCCAGGGCTAAACCACTTCAGCAAAACAGAGGGGTGATTCCAAGGTCCAGGGCTAAAGCACTTTAACAGAGATGTAAACAGACGGAGAAACTACATTTCTGCTTATATTTTATCACAATGTTTTTATCACGATGTTTAATGAAGTTATTAATAATAAGTTGTTAATAAATCTAATAAGTGTTTAATTAACCTGTTTCTGTTTCCTATTTCTGACCAACGGCTTATATGTAAAGTAATATATGTGTAAAATGTGTTTATACTAATGTGAAAAAATGTAACGTCACATAGTTAGATATGTAAAGTAATAATATACATACATACATATATATATATATATATATATAAACATATAAATAGTCACATCATAATTTACACCTTATGTTTGCGTGTAAATACAATGGCCCCGTCCGTGTATTTTCCCACTTTACTTTTAGTTTAAAAATTATAAAAACTAAAGAGCCTACAGTATTTTTACAGTCTTTTTACAGTTTAAATAAATGTATACAAAAAAAAAAAAACTAGTGTCACAAATAATCGCCAATCCTTTTAACACTCCCAGCACATCTAAAACAAACTAATTATTTCTGTATTTGTCTGAATAACATAAATGTGAGTTCAACGAGAAGGAACCCTCAGCATTTTCTGCAAAAATTTGGAAAAATGTGTGCAACTGTCAAACTGTTAAACTGCACAAGTATAAAAATATCATCACGTTTTATGAAAAATCACGTTTTCTGTTCTATTATTATGTATGTTTTAATTGCCATCTTTTATTCTTTCTTTTATGTTATTGTTTACAAAAAGTCACTTTAGTTTTGGAATAATAAACTTAATTTTAACATTAGTATAAAAACATTTTACACACATTACTTTACATATAAGCCATTGGTCAGAAATAGGAAACAGAAACAGGTTAATTAAACACTTATTAGATTTATTAATAACTTCATTAAACAGTAAAAGAAACATCGTGATAAAATATAAGCAGAAATGTAGAAATGTCCTCCGTTTGTTTACATCTCTGTTAAATCCCCTGGACCTTGGAATCACCCCTCTGTTTTGCTGAAGTGGTTTAGCCCTGGACCTGACAGCCAATGAGAAGAGACGCGAGTGAAGTGAAGTCAGGAAGTGAAGTTACCCAAGGGGGACATAAACAAAAGAATTTGCGCCTAAAAGAAGGACGCAAACAACGCGTTCTTTACACGTTGTTGACACGTTGATAACGCGTCAAATGCGTGTGAAATTTCGACGCGTCAATGACACGTAATTAACGCGTATTTGACGCGTAGTTTACACGTTGTTTACACGTCATTAACGTGTCGATGTAACATGTAATTTTCACGAGAAAATGACCCCGCAGGCTTTCCATACACAAGAAACCAGCTAAGCTGGTCGGCACGGTGGATCATGCCTGGTTGGAGGGTGCAGGGGTAATTTGCGGGGGAATTTTTATGTTACAAATTACTGATATGGCCGATTCGCATGGGATTAACAACACAGACAAACTCTGTAATTAGTACAAATAGCATGTACTGTAGTCCCTAGGTAAAACTAATCCCATGTGAATAGGGCTTAAGTCTTGTTAGTGTTTCCTGTATATTCATCAGCTCTGTTTTTTCGTTTGTTCATGGAGTGCGCTGTAAAGCCTGCTCTGTTTCTGTTCCTCTGTCGACTCCCTCCCTCACAAGTAAGTTTTGCTGCCCCGACAGCTTTTGCTTTTGTTTTGTTGAAATAAATATAACGGTACTCTTTATTTTTTACATTGAGGTCTCTCGTGTCTGCCTGCCCGTGGGTTCACAATTAAAACAACAGATCACGATAATGATGAGGTTAGGTGAGGGTCCTAAGAGAACACCCTATGTGTAAATGCTGGTAAATGTACAGTACTGTATTTATTTATTACTACATGAAGGTAGTTGGAGTGAGGACAGAGGATGCAGAGGACAGAGTGAGGTGGAGGAGGATGACTCGCTGTGGCGACCCCTGAAGAGGGAAAAGCCGAAAGAAGAAGAAGAAGAAGATTTATTTATTACTTCAAAGGCACAAACGATTGTCCCTCTGTACCTTGCAAGACCTCAAGGTTTTATCTTTAGATAAACAATAGATATCCTTAGATATTTATGTGCAATTCCAAGGGTGTGATGTGCAAATCACAAAGTATTTTATTCTCGTAGTTTAAAAGTTAAAAACCTGTTCAGTGTAAATAAGGTTGATTTTCCCTGGCAGGTTGTATGTTCTTAAAGGCAGGAACGTACAGTAGTGCGTGAGTTAAGTGTGCACTGGATGAGTGTTCATGTGAAACTGATTCGACAACGGAGCTGAGCAATAAAGAGCCCCCCCGGGGAAAGGTCACACACTACCCACTGGGAAAGCTTCTACAGTATCTTTGTTGTTCAAATTTAACTTTAATTACTCCTTTTTGTTCCTTTAATTATTTATTGTGGGGTTTTATTTTACAGAATGATCATTTAAATGATCTAAATTGTTTCCTTTGTTGTCATCATCACGCTGACATTTTCTTACATTCTTGCTTGAATATTTCTGTTTGTACTGTGTGCCTGTTTTAAAGTTTATGCATGTACTGTATCTGTGTGGTATAAATTCTAAATGACTTGAAACTGGGTGGAAATCTGATCCAGATCGTAGTAAAAGCTGTTCTCCTCTTTCTGGCTTCACCTCACCTGTTTCTCTGCTCTTCTTTTATCCTTTTCTTTTTTTACAATTCATCATCTTGTATTTTTCCCTTTTCATTCTCTCTTTTGTCTGAGTATCCTAACTTTTCTGACTAGCTTCTTCATGTCCTGCTCTTTTTTTAACCCCCTCCTTCACATTACCTCCTCTCCTGTCCTATTCAGCTTCAGGCCAAGGATCACAGTCACGGTCCCATGTTGTAACAAAGAAAGCGGCATGGGTGAGGTGGGAGGTACTGTAGTATTCTTTCAAAAGGGGTTGTATTAAAGGTGGGATGGGAAAATCAATTCGCTTAACAACTGCAGTTGCAGGGATGCTAAAATTGAGGATTTTAAACATATGTTTGGCTCAAACCTGCATATTTTAAATGGAAGACACTGAAACAAAATGAAAAGACAGTGTTACAAATTAGACAGATCTGACTTATTTATAAGATTCAAGATTCTCATTCCATTACATTTGGCACATGTGGGTGGAACAAAATTGTGTATTATGTAATTATTGAGCATCCTGTGCTCCAGCATTAACGTGTGGCATGGAGGCTGCACAGCTGCAGACAGAAAAGCTTTGCAGAGAGTGGTGAAGGCTGCACAGAAGATGTTGGAGTCAGTCTCCCCACCATCACAGACATCTACACCTCCAGATGCAGGAAAAGAGAACCACCTGCATCATGAAGGACCCCACTCACCAACCCTGTTTACATAATTTTGTTTCACCACATGTACCACATATGATGAAATTATAATAAAGAAACCTTGACCTTGATACTGTATTGTGGTATTGTTAAGTTAGCCAACCTGTTGAAAAGAAAGCAAACGCTGGATGGTACACAGAAAAAAGCCACCTTGGAAATTTGAAAATATGCTACAAATATCAATCACAGTTGCTAATAGCGCTCTCCACACATGCTTTCTATATAACACTAGTCACACAAACAATTACACAATACTTTACTTGTGTAAATACTCGTGGTAGCTTGTAGAGGTATCCATCACAGTGCATGTTTTATCTTTTAAAATTTCAGAAAAAGGGGATCGATTTCCACTGGGACAACCACAAAACAATGTGCCCCTGGTTCTTGTAACAGTGTCTCAAGATTCCGCCAACCTCCTACATGGAATGGATATTTTTTGCCTCCTTTCTCAAGCTAAAGATGTGGCTAGAGAAGTATAATCACTGGATTTGAGAAATGATATGAGCCAGATTTGGCCAACAAAAGTGAAACCATGAACTTACGTCTGCTCCAAACATTTCATCAGTGGTAAAGGAACAACGCAGGGCCACCCTGATCCTATCCTTGCACTTGCCACCTCATATACAGGTACCGTTACTTCTGGAACATCCATTCTACTGCAGCCTTGCATGGATTTTTATGAAGTTTACATGCGGCTGTGCAAGCCCAAAAAAACACCATAAAATCTTCTTCAAATCAAGCAAATGCAGTGGCTTGAGTGATAAATGCACAAAAAGCCACCACTACACACAAAAACACAAATGAGAAGACACTAGTACGCATACATCAAACTTTTCAGCAATCCTGCATCTTTCACCGTGTGCAAGACCTTGGCACTCCAGCCAACATTTCAACAGAAAATTTGTGTATTTCCTGAAGTCTATCATGTCCAACTTTGCTCCGGTAGCATTACTTTTGGTAAAGATAACCCAACTCAATATCTGCGTTTTGTAGGATTCCTAGGTTTCCAGCCACACTCACTCTCTCCACAGCTGCAAACCATCATTAATCAGCCACCACTCCACACCTGTTCAAGAATGGAAAGGACTGCTCTGCTGAGTATAATCTCCTGCCAGACGTTCTCCCGGTGCTAGGATATTACCTTCCAACTGGTAATTAATGAATGGCCAACTAAAATTTCATTCATTCAACCTTTATTTAGTCAGGTAAATCTTATTGAGCTTCGAGGGCTCATTTACGAAAGCGACCTGCTACAAACTAAAGAATGATGAACATCAATGATACAAATACATTAAACAATAAACAAAAGAAAAGAAAAAGTAGCAAAAACATTATAAGGTAGATGTACAAAAAAAAATCAAAGACAGGAACATATCTGCATTGGTTTTTGCCAGGATTCCAACAGATTCTGAAAACCATCCAGAGAGGTCAGGGCCGAGAGCTTCAGATCTTTTTGTAAGATATTCCAGGAAGCAGGAGCAGAGTAGGAGAAGGCCCTTTTTCCAAGTTCAGTCCTCACTGACGGAACACTGCAGGTGATCATGTCCTGAGAGCGCACGCTGTAGCTGCACTCACGCAAAGACATGTAGGAGGAGATGTATGAGGGCAGCAGACCAAGAAGTGATTTAAAGATGAAAATGTACCAGTGGAAGAGTCTGTGTGAAGTTAATGATGTCCAGTTAACCAGTGAATACAGGGTGCAGTGGTGGGTACGATAATCACAGCCAGTTATGAATCTTAGTGCACCATGATAGACAACATCCAACATCTGCAGGGTGCTTGTAGGAGCATTCATGTAGAGAATGTCACCGTAATCAATGGAGGGAAGGAAAGTCACAGATACAAGGCGTTTCCTAGCATTCAGTGTTAGACATGATTTATTTCTGAAAAAGAAACCCAGTTTAACTTTCAGTTTCTTCACTAGGTTTTCCACGTGGAGTTTAAATGAGAGATGTGAATCGACCAGGATACCCAAATATTTATAGGAATCAACAAACTCAATAGGGACACCATTTGAGGAAAAAATCAGAGGAAGATCTGCTGGGACCGACTTCCTACTTGAAAAAAACATCCCTTTTGTTTTTTCAGCATTTAGGACAAGTTTGAGACGGAACAAATCTGACTGAATGATGTCAAAAGCGGATTGCAGTAACTGGAAAGCCTTAGCTACTGTTTTAGCTCGGCAATAAACAACTGTATCATCAGCATAGAAATGTAAGGATGCATCAGGGATGCTCTGACCTACATTAGCTATGTAGATTGTAAAGAGGGTTGGTCCTAATACTGAGCCTTGTGGTACACCATTTTTAACTGTTAAATAGTTGGAAAAAGTACCGTTATGTTGAACACATTGCCTCCGATTGGAAAGATAATTAGAGAACCAACCGATGGTGTGAATATGTTTCCAAACAGTGTCTGACCATCCTCTTGCGATTTTCTTCAGTGACTTCCTGCTTCTTCGAGTCTTCCAAGACCTCCTCGTAGCTCCCCTGTGACTACAAAGTTGTAGATCTTATCCCTTCTAATAACCAAACGAGTACCTGAAACAACTACTCACAACCTGGAACAACCTGCTCCTCTCTCCTCTGGCCTCCTCTGGATCCTCAACTTGCCCATGGAAACCTATAGGACCATAAGGGAGCTTATCCAGTGATGCAGGTGTGTTCAAGCACACAATAGCACTCCAATAGGCTGGAATATGTTAGTCTTGGCAACGCCACGTCCCAGACTGTCTGTGTCTCCTGTGGTGTCCCTCAGGGGTCGGTTCTGGGGCCCCTGCTGTTTTCCCTTTACATGCTGCCTTTAGGTCAAATTATTAATCAGTTCAACATTTCTTTTCACTGTTATGCCGACGATACACAGCTTTACATCAGGACTGGAGCATCCTCATCTTCCACCTTGTCATCTCCATCTTCACTCACTGCCCTCTCTGCCTGCCTGGAGGCAATTAGGGCATGGATGAATCAGAACTTTCTTCAATTAAACTGCTCCAAGACTGAGGCCATACTGATTGGCACCCCTCACCAGGTACAAACATCTCCTATAACAACACTTTCCTTTTCTGGACAAGACATCCCCCTCTCCACCTCTGTTACTAATCTTGGAATAAAAATGGACTCCAATCTTACATTTGAAAATCACATTAAGCATCTGTTTAAAACTTGCTTCTTCCATCTTCGAAACATCTCCAGACTTCGCCCATCCCTAACTTTTTCCGATGCTGAGAAGCTCGTCCATGCTTTTGTCTCCTCCAGGCTCGACTACTGCAACTCCCTGTTTATTGGAATCCCTGGCAAAAACCTTCAGAAACTTCAATATATTCAAAACAGTGCAGCAAGGATCTTGTTGAGAGTTCGTAAATTTGAACATATTACGCCCATTCTCCATAACCTTCATTGGCTTCCTGTCGCCTACAGAATTCAGTACAAAACTGCTCTCATTACACATCAATGCTTACACGGAACTTCACCAGATTATCTGAAGGATATTCTTATTCCATACTCATCCACCCGTTCGCTGCGGTCACAGAACAGTAATCTCCTTCACATTCCGAGAACCAAATTAAGGACCATGGGAGACCGGGCTTTCAGTGTGGCTGCCCCCCGCCTGTGGAACTCTCTTCCTGACTGTCTGAGAGCCCCACAGTCTGTGGTTGACTTTAAGAGCGGCTTGAAGACCTTTCTTTTCAACCGAGCATACTCTACCTCCTCATGATTCTACTTTTGATCTTAGTTGATACTGTTATTGATTTTACTTGTTTTATTACTTGTTTTATTGACATTTAATTCTGTTGCACCTTGTAGCACTTTGAGATTTTCATTAATGAAAAGTGCGTTATAAATTGAATTCATTATTATTATTATTATTATTATTATTATTATTATTATTATTATTATTATTATTATTATTATTATTATTATTATTATTATTATTATTATTATTCAAGCAGGGAAACAAGTAAAACATGCAGGATAGTGGCCCTGCAGGACCAAGATCGCATGTTTAGAAAAAGTTTATTTTTTGACACTTTGGAGAGCTCAACAGGACAAAATACTGTAGTTTAAACATTAATCAAGTTCTAGTGACAGTTCTAACGTTGTTTCATTTGTTAAGGAATCAAAGGTAATAAAAGGAAGATGACATGAATTTACCCCCTTAGTTTAAATGTATTTTATAAGGGATCTCACGAAATCATCTCTACTTAGAGATATAGAACACTGCTGAGGAGAGACTGAACTTTTCATTAGTCTAGTACCAAAAAGAAACTAAATGCTAATTTTGATATAAAACGTTGACACTTTTATGGCTAGAGCAGTCGTGGGAACAGTCTTTTCAAAATGTCTTCCCTATGGGGTTATAGTGACATCACCAGGTTATTTAAGTTTTCCAAGGGACTCATGTTTGCATCTCAGTTTTGGCATGTTGCTAATTTCTTTCCATTGTGATTTTAGCCAAATGCTTTTAGTTTAACAATATAATTTGACTTCAGTCACAAAGAAATGCATTGGAATACATTTATATTTGCAAAAGCTTCTCTTTTTAACGTCAATGTCCTTGTCTTTCTGTAGACTATTGGGCACCCAATCTATCCACCCAAAATGTTTTGTTTAACTCAGTAAATTAGCTGCGGATGTTGGTCTACATGGAACAATATCTTAAAAACAATATATTTTCCACAGCACAGGAAGAAAAACACCTTAATGTTTGAAACAGACTGGCTGGAGAACAAAAGACTTAACACATTGATAACATAAAACTGCCAGCTTACAGACAGTCAGCTGGGTTCCCACAAAAGGTTTTAATAAAACCATATGGGATATCCGCTCATTCTCAATCAGTTCATCTGGACAGTTTCTTTTTAGTAGAAACGTTTCACCCTCACTCCAGAGGGCTTCGTCAGTCAGAGTAGTCCAAAGCAAACTGACGAAGCCCTCTGGAGTGAGGGTGAAACGTTTCTACTAAAAAGAAACTGTCCAGATGAACTGATTGAGAATGAGCGGATTTGATACCTGGACTATTGAGAATGAACTTTCTTGTCTTGAACCACTTTGGACATGTCTGCCTGCCTGGGAGGAGTCGACGAGGGACAAGCCCCCAGAAACCATCTTGGCTACAGCAAACTGGTTGGTCCACTTAAGTTGTTTACTTGGTGGGGTAGCTTCAGTTTGCTTTGGACTACTCTGACTGACGAAGCCCTCTGGAGTGAGGGTGAAACGTTTCTACTAAAAAGAAACTGTCCAGATGAACTGATTGAGAATGAGCGGATTTGATACCTGGACTATTGAGAATTAACTTTCTTGTCATATGGGATATTTTTTAAACCTTATTCTGGATTCAAAAAGGCGTTCAATTCAAGAACGTGTCCATGTCATGTCCTGGACGACTGAGAATCTTCACCAGCTTATTCTGGATTACTTTTCTAAATGAATAACGATTTCTAGATCATCTAAGTTTACTGTATATTTATTATTTCCACATACTTTTATGGCAGTAAACCTCACCAATCATTTACTGAGAAAATAAAGGTTGTTTGACAAGGTTGGGTTTCTAGCGGATTCTTTATTATTTAGCATTAGGGTAGATAACTTGCAGCAAGAGACTCACACACTCAAGTAAAATGGTAAGTGCTTTTATTTATAAGTGTAGCATCAACAAAAACACAGGGACAACCTGTCTGAGACAGATTGTGTCTTAGAGGCTTTAGGTAGACGATTTATGAATAGATGAGTTATCTTACAGTTCCTTTGTTGATTTACAGGCCAGAAGCCTCATGTACAAAGATTTACATCGATTTCCCACTGAATCTCAACCTTTAAAACCGGAACCCCTCACTCTCTGCTCTTTGAATTGAGAAAGCTCCTCGGATGAAGAGCGAAACGTCTTCTGTTACAAATAAAGTCCAGTTGTTTTTGTATTGAACGTTTTTGATTTTATTTGACGATATCTTTCCCTTCAAACTGTAAGCTCAAGTTTGAGTTATTATCTGCAGATTTCTACACAAAGACTGTTTTTGTGTGAGACTAAGCCATTATGTCTAATTTAGGGTGCTGTTGTTTGAGTCTGTTCAGCCATCCTACAAAATGTAAGTATTTTGAGGAGACGTGCTGAACTTTGCTACTAATTTTTTCCCTCTAATCCTATTTCTTCCCATTGGCAAAGTGTTGCTTACATGCAGGAATGTTTTAGGAAACAACCACAAAGAAAAAGGTGAGTGGAGAGGAGAAGGCAGGCTAAATACGATGTTCTAGATAGAAAGAAAGAAAGAAAGAAAAGGAAAGAAAGAAAGAAAGAAAGAAAGAAAGAAAGAAAGAAAGAAGGAAGGAAGGAAGGAAGGAAGGAAGGAAGGAAGGAAGGAAGGAAGGAAGGAAGGAAAGAAAGAAAGAAAGAAAGAAGGAAAGAAGGAAGGAAAGAAGGAAAGAAGGAAAGAAGGAAAGAAGGAAAGAAGGAAAGAAGGAAAGAAAGAAAGAAAGAAAGAAAGAAGGAAAGAAGGAAAGAAAGAAAGAAAGAAATTATTCACCATATTTCTTCTAGGCAACTTGTCCTAAAGGTATTCCGAGGAATTTCTGGTGGATTTGAGGGAACAATCCCACTTTAAGGACAGTGTTGGGTAAATGAAGTAGCTAAAGATAATCATAATTATGTTCTCTAATTTGTTTTAAACATTAGCAGAAAAACTGCTAAAACATACCATTTCTCTTTACTGTGGGTATAAAAACCAGTGACTTTAAATTTGCATTATGCTTGGTCAAAGCTTCAAGGAGCCACAAACCAAGGACCAAAGAGCCACATGTGGCCCCAGAGCTGCAGGTTGCAGGCCACTGTTTTAGACAATCTATTAGCTCACGAATGCTCTTAAATATAAACTCTATTTCTCCAAACTGAGTGCATACAAAAAAAGCTATCTACAATGGACAAATAAACTATTAATTTATGGCTTTACAATGAAACCAAAGTCAAAATGGCTGAACTATTCCTTTAATAACGAAAGGTAATTTAAAAACTAATAAAGCTCACTGTGTAAATTAACAGTGTATCCATGCATTATTGAGCTAAAACAATCAGTAAACTTTATTCAGTCATATAAAAGAATGCAATCAGCGCAACACACAGCTGCATGCAGACTATTACACATCGACGCTCGGCCTCCTGGGACCAGTAGTCCACTCTGAGCCGGTGTTAATACAAACACGTCCTCCCAACGTGAGGTCTGCGTTTGCTCTGACATGTTAAACATGTTCCACTCTGTCAGAGCCACGGCTTGTAGGATCATTAATACACACACATACCACACAAGAGTGTGAGTGTAACCCAAGGCCTGTATATTTGTCTACATGTCTGGGAGGCAGCGCAGCTCAGTGGTTTAACCTCACCTTCTGTTTACTTTTTCTTTTTGTTCGTAGCCTTTTATCTTTGTTAGTTCCTCCCCTTTTTAGTATTTTATTACTTTCTCTCCATCAAGCCACAAGTTTCTTCTATTTGCATCAATTTTACTTTCTGTTTTATCCTGAGTCCTTGCACCAAACTTCTCAAACAGTTCCACTTTCTCTGCTTGAATCGTTTCCATCTTAACTTTGCATGCCTGCTTTGAAACTTCTTACCCAGTCTAAGGTTGATCCAAACGCTTACTCAGCCTCTTGGTGTGCCACCTGTACCTTTACACAAAGTAGACAGGTAGTACCATTCTAAAGTGTAAACAGGTAGTCAGTGCAATGTAACCAGTTATTCAGATAACTGTCCTGACTTGTTTAATTAATTAATTTATTTTTGTTTGTTTCTGTTTTCATTTTATTTTATTAGTACCAGTGTGCTTTTTTGTCCAGTAAATCTGATATATATATATATATATATATATATATATATATATATATATATATATATATATATATATATATACAGGTAGTCCCCGATTTAC
>JBBPBX010016546.1:35866-48015 GCA_038048925.1 Garcialebias charrua | reverse complement strand
GGTATATACCGTATATATATACACACTTAAAAAGAACTTCTAGAGCAAACATGTATACATTATAATGTGATTTAAAAACAAAGCAAGATTACCTTGATTAATAGCCTATTACGATACACATGATAAACCACAGACTCCACACCAGTTGTTGGCAATAATGCACAAAACTGTTGATTCCCAACCACAAGAAAAAAGAACCTAAAAGATGATGAGGTTTCAATATATATATATACTGTACTGTATATCTCTTCTACTTTCTACTTTTTCCGTAGACAGATGTTTTCTGTACTTCAGACGTGCTGCACTCACTGCAGTTCTTCTCTTAAACAGATGGCGTCGCTGCTGAGCAAATAATACCGCTGCACAGCTAAAACAAAAAACACCAGAAGAAGAAGTGTCCGGAAATCAGAGACTCGTTATCCAAGTTCCAGTTCGTCTGTACCCTTTCCGAATCTATTATTTAAAGGAAACTTTGGCTAAGAGATGAGTCATCAGGCTGAACAACGAGAGGAAGTGACTGCTGAAGAAATGTCCGAGTTTCTGGAAACAACAGATGCAGATTATAAAGAGGAACGATGTCGTTTAAAGGACAAACAACACAACAAATCCCGAGATGCTGTTTTCAACCTAGAAGTTCTGCGTCACAGATTAGGTTTGTATCTAAACAGCTTTTCAGTCATGATTTTAGTTGGATTTGCGACTTGTCCAGGGTGTACCCTGCCCCTCGCACAGGATTGCTGGACATGGGCACCGGTGTTACACCATATTCTGTGACCATCGTATATTGTGACCATAGGTGGCGCCCGCTGTTGCATTTTTACACCATACTTTGCCATATTTGTTAAAATATATTATATAAAGTAGCTTAAAAATTAGAAAGAGTTATTCATTTTGTTCTGTTACTTGAAGAATATTGTTGTTTGAACTAATTGTTTGAAAAAAGGGGCAGATATAATAAGATTTTCTTCTTCTTTCTGCTACATTTTTAATTTTTTTACATTTTGTATTCTTATCGTTTATGGGATTGTTTGTATTGTATTTTTAAATGAATAAATTTTATAAATAAATATTTGATAAACACTATCATATTCTGTTACCATCTATATTTTCATAATAGTCATAACATTAGTGATCAGATTTTACTTTTTATTCTTTGGAGGAAGGAGAGAGAGTCAGCCTCCTTCCTCCAAAAAATAAAAAAATAACATCTGCCCACTAAAATCATGATTACGATGGAAATATAGACGTAACAGAATACGACAGTGTTAAATCAGTTATCGCAAAGTATGATGTAAAATGCAACAGTGCTCCCTATGGTCACAAAATACGATAGTCACAGAATATGGTGTAACACCAGCGACCCCTGTGACCCAAAACTGGAAGAAGTGGGTAAAAGATAATGGATGGATGATTTTAGTTGCAGTTTCACGGATTAAAGTTTCCGTCCCTGGGATGGATTTCTGTCATTCTGAACTTTTTTTTTTTCCTTCTGTTCGGTAATAAAGATATCAGTGATGTCAGATATCAGTAAAATATATTGTGAACGCAGAAAAAGTATGAAAAGTAAAAATAAAGTATATAGGATTTTAAAGAATAGGGTTATATAATGAATAAAATATATAATTTATAAATCAAGTAAAAACAAAACAACAACAATTCTGTACAGTTCCATTGTATAAATAAAGGTTGAATGAATGAATGAATCGTAAACATAATGCTGTGGTTTCTATAAGTTTAAAGAGGAACTAAACTCCAAATTAACTTTTTTTTTAGCTGATAAACTCCCTAGAATGTGTCTAGAATGTTGTATAGCACTATGTCTGTGTTAATCTTCACATATTTGTGCGTATTAGTTTAAATCGGCAATATTGGGTCTCAAAACGTGTTTACGGTAACCCTATGGGTTGAACAGAGGAATTGCACCTTAATTTTCTTATTGGTCAAGGACTGTTCACTCTGACGTGTCTTGTACACTCTGACGTCACAAAAGTTGTTCAAGCAGAGCCAATCCCCTGCAGAGATGGAAGGTCCTCGCTGCAGTTCATACCTTATATGGGAGTGGTACATTGCACTCCGGAAAAGCTCTGCATCAAAGCATATTATAGTTTTTGGAATGGCACTAGTTATTTGTATATTGTAACATATTTATTGTATGAATACTTTCCACTTCATCAAAAACTATTTGGTTGTATTTGTTTTCTTAAGGCCCCGGTATCCACGTACTAATTAATAAAAAATGAGCAGTCAGGTCAGTGCAGCACTTGCAATAATTTTCTATCATGCAAAGGAGGGTGGAGAAGTAAAATAGTGTCCCGTCTTTGACGCGCTCCACCGGATTATTTTCGCTTCGTATCCGACCGGAAGTACAGAGTGGTCCGTCTGCAAAACGCTCCGCCGAACTTTTCGCTAATCGCTACCTCTTCGGCTCCATCAGGTAAATAAATAAACTATAAACTACATCTCATACCAACATTAAGGCAGCTAACAAGTTATACTCCGCTTAAAGCGGTAAGTCAGCTCAATACAAACACGATGCTAACGTTAGCTCGTTTTTTTTTCTTAGACAAACGACCTGAAATGGCTTCACAGTGTTCACCAGTGACTGTCCAAGGTAAATACAACTGAATGAAGAGAGACACAGAACAGTTACAACAGCATATGTTGTGAAAAGGTTGCATCCCTTTTCAGATGTGGATTCAACTCCTGCCATGGATTGCACTTACATTGCACTCAAATCCAACACTTATTAACATTCTTAATCCATTTAAAGTTCTCTGTGTCTTTTAAAATGTCTTAATGTCTCTAGTTTTCAGTATTATATAATTTCTGTTTATGTTCTCTTTCATTCCATTATGAGTGAATGTCACAGTTTGAAGAATTATTGAATAGGTTAGTTAGGCAATAACAACAGAGCTAATAATTGTATACATTCTCAGTCTTAAAAATGATTTAATAATCTCTTTTTACTGATAATACTGATAAACCTGTTGTTTGTTTAGGAACTTCCTGCAGTCTGTCCAGAAAGTCTCCACTGGAGGAGCTTTTTGCTGAGGAAGAGGCACAACATAATGTCACAGCTCCATGTCCATGAAGAAACAAATGGAGAGAGGGCTGCAGATACCAGGACATCCCACCAGCTGTTCTGTCTGAGGATCCTGCTGCTGTGGTGGAACCAGGTTAGCCCATCAGTGGGAGCTCAGTAACATGACTGCAGCATCACATACTGGACAATATTATATGTATAATAATAATAATAATATATGTTGGTGAGTCCTCCATGTTGGCTCTAATCTGCCCTGTGAGAAATTCATAGTAAATGTAACAAAAAGGAAAAAGTTCATAGCATTAAATTCAAACAGAAGTTCAAATTATTCAATAATTTCCAGTGTAGTGGTGAACCATGTTTAATTATTGATAGTTATAAACAAAAGTGTACAATTGACACGTACAAATAAATACATAATTGTGAATTTACTTTACACTATGCAAACATACAACCTTGTCCATCTTTTAAAAAAATCACAGTTCATATAGGTAATTAATAAATACATTTCAAAATGTAGTTTACATACAATGCTAAATTTATAAATATAAACAATACACGCTTTTCCATTTATTTATCACTACATAACCTAGGCTATGTGTCACTAATGAACTTTAACACCTTTTGGCAGGCTAAACATGTCTATGGATGAGCTGTATGAGGAATGTGTGACTGCAAACAGCCTGATAGACCACCTCACCACCTCACCTCAGGAGAAAGAAAGGTGGCAGTCCCAGGGAACAGCAGAGAAGTGGATGCAAGTTCTTCAGGCAGCTGACCTCCCCAACAGAACACCTGAACTCACACCTGGCCTCAAATGAGGCCAGGTTGCCTATAATCATAATACTGTTTACATTCTCTGTTTACATTTATTAATACTGTTTACTTTTATTACTACTGCTTACATGTAACTACTACTGTTTACATTTACACTACTCTAATATCTACACCACTGCTGATACATATACAGTGTGCTCTGAACGGTCTTATTTAGGGATGCCCAATGTGCCTTACTGCATATGCCACTTTTTGCCTCTATAACAACATCAACTACTACCTCATACATATACTGTGTACATTAACTCATACGCTGCTTTGCCACTTTGCAAATGTCAATGCTAGAAACCTTTAGTTTATTTTAGTTATACTTTTTATACTCTTTTTTTTATACTAGTATGCAAAAACTCAGGACAGTATTATGTTCATTAAATGTTTAATGTTTTAGTTTTAGAGTTGGTGTAAATTTTCATACTCTTATACCACTATGCAAAAAACTCAGGACAGTGTTAGTTTTGGGCAGCACGGTGGCACAACTGGTAGAGCTGCTGCCTCTCAGCGAGAAGGTTGCCGGTTCAAATCCCGGTCCGGGGCCTTTCTGGGTGGAGTTTGCATGTTCTCCCCGTGCATGCGTGGGTTTCCTCCGGGTACTCCGGTTTCCTCCCACAGACCAAAAAACATGCTTGTTAGGCTGATTGGTGACTCTAAATTGACCCTAGGTGTGAGTGTGAGAGTGGATGGTTGTTTGGTGTGAGTGAGACAGGTCCCTCTTGTAAATGAGTCCCCGTGACTCAACGAGGCTAGCCTGTATAAATAAAGGTTGAATGAATGAAAATTATATGTTTCAGTGTTTCAATGTTTAGATGTTTACTGTTGCACCGAGGGACTGAGAGAAACGCAATTTCGGTCCTGTGTATGTCCTGTACAGTACATATTGCAGATCTGACAATAAAGTTGACTTTGACTTTGAAATGCTCCCATCATTCATGGTTGAGCAATGGCTAAGCAGTTCCATGTGATCCAGGTTTGAACTTGAGAAAAACATCATACAGACTGTCTACCTACACTTCAATCAAAGTAAGGGAATTCTTTTTCTGCTGCTTCGAGCTTTCTTAGAGCTCATGGACTTGTTTTTCATGCACGTGGACATGGACTGCACACCAAGGCACTGGTGTCACTATGGTTGCAACATGTTTCTGATGGATGTGATTTGCTACTGGTTTGCTGCTGATTGATGTCAATGCAGTAGCTGCTGCTCTTTCATAAGTGTTCATGTTTGACATCATTTGCTGATGAAGGATGGATGGATGTGATTTGCTGCTGAATGATGTCAATACAGTAGTATTATATATACAATACAGTCAATACAGTAGTATATAGTAGTAGTCAATACAGTAGTATATATATATATATATATATATATATATATATATATATATATATATATATATATATATATATATATATAGTAAAATGGGTGTTAGGTTAGGGAGGGGGCCCTGTGAGCTTCGGTGCCCAGGGGCCCCTGGGGTTGTTAATCCGGCCCTGGGTTCAACTACAAGGAGGGCTCGGTTCGGTTTATTTTCGGTTTATTTTCGGTACAAAAAAAAAGGACAAAATAAAGACTTACAAAATGTTTCTTTTGAAAATATGCCAAAAATACGTTTGTACTGTACAGTATTGTACCGGTAGTAATAAATAAAAGTGACCCATTTGGATGATATTTTAAATAAACAGCACTCTACAATAAAACTATTTTAACAATAATAAAAAATCTTAATAAATACAATAACAGTCAGAACAATAAGCAGCAACAGACTGTTTACAATCTAACTAATCAAGTTTTTGTCCAGTAGCATCAGTGTGGCTGTATTTGTCCTCATTACTGTACTCACAACTTCTTCTTGGTGGGACAGGTGCTGGAAAAGTTCAGAGTTCAGTTCAGTCATCACACACTTCTTAGCTGCAGGTGATCTCTGGTGGATGTCTGTCCCAGACTGGAAATAAAACACAATAAATAAATAAAAAGTTAATAAGATTATGATTTTGAATAAAAAAGATTATTTAGATAATTTTGATTTGATTTGATGTTTATTCATTCATTTTAAAAGAACAATACAAAACAGTTTCATCAGATACAAGAATACAAGTAGGATAAAATGAAAGGAGCAGAAAGAAGATGAAATCTTATTATATCTGCCCCTTATTTCACAGTTTGTTCAAACAATGATAACCTTCAAACTACATCACAAAATGAATAACTACTTAATTTTTCTAACTGTAATACACAAACACACTAAGCTACATCATATATAGTTTTTGAGCAAGTCCTTTTTGACCTTTTTCTTAAATGTATACATTGATTTTGCATTTTTCACATCACTCTCCAGAACATTCCACAGATAATAATAATAAAAGAATACCTCTTTTTGAACGGTTGAATCTCTCACTCATCATCAGGGCAGGGCTTTGCTCCAGGGCTTGTTGACATCAGTTTTTGTTTTTTCATAAAGTTCTGAACTTTTTGAGTGATGGGCGTTCGTAGTGAGGATCAATAACTTTAAAGCCTGCGCATTCATTCATTCATTCAACCTTTATTTAGTCAGGTAAATCTTTTGAACCTCAAGGGCTCATTTACGAAAGCGACCTGCTAAAACTAAAGAACAATGAACAGCAGTGGTATAATTTCCTTAAACAATAAACAATAAACAAACAAACAATAAACAATAGAAAACAAAAGAGAGAAAAAAAAACAAAAGAAAGTTTTTTTTTTTTTTTTTTTTTTTAAAGTATCAAAAAACTAGCAAAACATTATAAGGTAGACGTATAAAATCAAAGACAGGAACAGATCTGCATTGGTTTTTGCCAGGATTCCAACAGATTCTGAAAACCATTTAGAGAAGTCAAGGTCGAGAGCTTCAGATCTTTTTGTAAGATATTCCATGAAGCAGGAGCGGAGTAGGAGAAGGCCCTTTTTCCAAGTTCAGTCCTCACTGACGGAACACTGCAGGTAATAACAACATAAAACTGCATAATAACAACACTCAGACTTCGACTCAGATATTTAAAAACTCACAGTTTGTGTTATTGCTCTGAACTGATATGATTTACCTGACAAAAGTAGTTTAAATGCAGGCGTGCAGCTGTTGGCGTGTGCGAGAATTTTTTTCATTATGCAGGCGTGCAGCTGTTGTTAGCGGCAAGCTGCTCGTTCTTCACTGCGGTGTTCACATTCCGATGACGTCGTTTCAAGCGCGTTCACGTGAGACGTGCCAAGAGAGAGAGAGCCAGTCTCTTCATGAAACAACAGTCCACACACACAGCGCTGAATGTGCGCGCCGCTCGTCTTTTAACAAGAAACAGTCCCAAACAGGAGACCGCAGTGAGAAGCTAACGGCTAAAGGCAGCGCGAGCTGCGCGTGCTTCGCGATAATAGCTCCGTGCGGAAACGCGGCCAGGAAATTTTGTTCCGCGGTGCATATATTAACGTTCAATGAGTGGAAAAAATAACCGAAACGGTACGCAGGTGGACCGAACCGAACGTGACGTACCGAAACGGTTCGGTAAACCCATTACAATCGTTACATGCCTAATATATATATATATATATATATATGTATATATATATATATATATATATATATATATATATATGATATAGGGGTGTGTGTGTGTTTATATATATAATATAGGTGTGTGTGTTTATTTATATATACCGGTATATAATATAGGTGTGTGTGCGTTTATTTATAAATACCGGTATATAATCTAGGTGTGTTTGTGTGTGTTTATTTATATATATATATATACAGTATATATATAATCTAGGTGTGTGTGTGTGTGTGTTTGTGTGTGTTCATAAATGAACCCTAATGAAAGGAGGAAAGTAAAAGTACAGTATACAATGCTTTTACTTTCCTCCTTTCGGTTATATTTCTGCATAAGGTGAGTTCCAGGAGATGGATGAAGCTCCAGTTGGTCCAGGGATGGATGACGCTCCAGTTGGTCCAGAAGTTTGTGTGCAGTTATGTACCACAGCAACAAATGAGTGAAAATATAATTTCTATAAATAAATCTGCCTTTGAAGTACATTTGGTGTTGCTATGAAACAGGCATTGCTAAATGAACGTGTGCTTTCCTTTAGTTTGAATAAAACAGTTGCAATAAGTTTCACCTTCTTTATTTCAATAAGATACGTTGTTTAATGTCTAATGAGAAGTTCTACTGCAAATAAAAAAACTAGATGTAGTGATTGTTTTTTGGCAACTTACCAGTTTAGTTTTTTATTGACAAGTACAAAACTTAAAAACATGCATGTTGCTGTATGGTTCCTCCTCCAGGAGGAGACTGATAAAGTTCAGAATAAAAGCTATAATTATAAACTAAAAACAGTTGAAACTGAATACAATATGAGAACTGTGGGTGATTTGATGTCTTTTAATGAAAATGATTGGCTGCAGAATAAATACCAGAATAAATACCAGATCAAAAACACTCTTCAACAAAGAATGATGGGCAGTTTCTGATTTGTAAACAAACTCGAACAGATTCCTCATCATGTGGGACCACTGGACGACTGGAGCAAGCAGCAAACCCCTCCAGAATCCAAGACGATGGAACTTGGCCCTTCACTCGTCTGTACCTTAAAAAAAAAAAAGAATAAAAACTGTCATGTTTGCATCACAAAGTCTAAAATAAGACCAAGTTTGCTACTCAAAGTAGAAAAAATAAATACAGTTGCTCCTACATTTTTTACTCATTCACAAAGATATATGTTCAATTTTATATTGATTTCAGTAATTTTATCTTAGATTTACTTTAATATTTTTGAATTATTGTGCCAGGTGCTTGTGTCATTACCTGCTGTTCTTCTGCTCCTGCGTCTCAGAGTTAGTGTGTCTGTCAACTTCAGCGTGGGAGACCAGTCTGTGTTTGACTTGTGTGCAGGCCTTCCTGAAAAAATAAATATTTCAATAGAACAAATGTAGTAATAACCAAAAGATGAACTTGTGTTATGGAATATTTTCTGTACAGACAGCATCCCACTGCTTTATTCACATGAGAGTAACGGGGACCTAAAATCAAAACCGTACAAACAATACAGTATGTATGTACAGTATGTATGTATATACTGTATATACAGTGTGCATACAGTATACACATACACACAGTGTATGCATGTACTTGCTAAGCTAACCACAGTAGTAGACGGTGCTAAATCATAAAAAAAAAAACAGCTCCAACACACAGACAGTTATACTCTCATTGTTCTGAAATTGTTTCACAAAATGATTTATGTAGAATATTTTGTTTACCGGAGAAAACGTGATCTGAACACAACGTCTTCGAGAGCAGATCCGAGCCAGACTCAGACAGAGGAGGGGCAGCTGTCAGCTCCTCCGATGGAGATAAATCCTTCACGTTTACTTATTTTGGGGATTAAAGCTGCTGTCTGCGATTTCTGTATGACCAAAACAGAAAAATTTTGAACAGGGAAAGCCTTCTGCTCCCTCCCCCTTGCGCTCTGGCCGACCTGCAACTCCGCCTCCTTAGCTCCTCCTCCTCCCAGCGATGCAGGCTGGGACAGGCGGGGGATGAGCTGCGTGAAGCTGACACCCCACCCACATGAACAAAACTCTGTTTTTATTGGCTGGTTCAAAAAACTTGGCTGGTTAACGGTTGGTCACTGTGGGTTTTTATAAATGCTTTTATTACCACGGGAGACGCCAGAGGACTATAGTTTTTTTTTTCAGAGATTACCTGTCAAACATCTATCTATCATGATTCATAAAATAGTGGCAGAGTGAAGAAATATGTTTATAAAATAACTTACATACTGATCCTTAGAAAGGAGCCAAGATGGTCTAGTGGCAGGGCTTTTGACTTGGGACCCGAAGGACGCGGGTTCGCGCCCCGGCCACTACCCACCTTGGGGTGTCTATGAGTGCACACCTATTTCTCCAGCTCCCCGGGCGCTTTCGGGCTGCTCACTGCACCACCTGGTAGGTGGTTGGGTTAAATGCAGAGACGAATTTCGTCTGTGTATGGGAAACATACGCAGATGACAGGAAAAGACATTATTATTATTATTATTATTTAAGTGAAAACTGTGGTTTGCACAAATGTCTACCAGACAGGAACACCCAACACGAAGTAACCATTGCAATTAATTAGAAATAAACAAAAAAAATACACAAAAAAAAACGTGAAAAATCCACAGCCAGTAGACTGCGCTGTAACTGCTGCACTCACTTCTGGCGGAAGTCGTTCCCATAATTCGCGCAAGGCATCATGGGGCTAGGAATAAGGTGGATAGCTCTGCGTTGGGCCGAACGCCGCTCGACGCCGCGGCACAAGCCTTTGAACGTGGGCGTGAACGCGCCAAGCTCAAATTTTACGACCGCTTACGCTCGCGCGTTGTCTCACAATAAACTGCCCAGTGCCGGACTGTTTTGTATGTGACACAAATGTATTAAATTCCTCTTCTTCATCCCGGATCTGGAGTTTTCTTTTTTTTTTTTTTTGCCAAAAGTCAAGTGATTGCTTCCTTCTCCGCTGACTCCATGAGGAAATGAAAGAATTTGTCATGAGCGAATTAAACTCATGGCTAACGTGGCTGTGCGAGGCTCTACAGATTACCTGGTGTTCTGGACCAGCGCTCCTTGTTTTTATTCAAATTTTTAGAACTTTTTATTAACATATAAAACAGAACAACGCTGCGCAGCTCGTGCTTTTTCTTTCACCACCCGACCTGTCAATCAATTCAGTAGGCGTGTCAGCAAATGACCAATCAGCGACCTCAATTTGTCCCGTAGGTAAACGCTTCGCCCTGCTTCTGCTCAAATGACGTTGCGTATTTGGAGCGTAAACGTTGGAGCTTCACGCAGAGCTACCGTATTTTCCGGTGTATAGGTCGCACCTTTTTATGGTTTTTTCAAGGCCTGCGACCTATACACAGGTGCGACCTTTCGGCGAAATTTTTTTTAAAATCCGGCTCATTTCACAATTACGTTCATTTATTAAGGAAAAGTTCAGCTCCGATCCATCCATCCATCCATCTTCTTCCGCTTATCCGGGGTCGGGTCGCGGGGGTAGCAGCCTAAGTAGGGAGGCCCAGACTTCCCTCTCCCCAGCCACTTGGAGCAGCTCCTCTGGGGGAATCCCAAGGCGTTCCCAGGCCAGCCGAGAAACATAGTCCCTCCAGCGTGTCCTGGGTCTTCCTCTGGGTCTCCTCCCGGTGGGACATGCCCGGAACACCTCACCAGGGAGGCGTCCAGGAGGCATCCTAACCAGATGCCCGAGCCACCTCAACTGGCTCCTCTCGATGTGGAGAAGCAGCGGCTCTACTCCGAGTCCCTCCCGGATGACTGAGCTTCTCACCCTATCTCTAAGGGAGAGTCCAGACACCCTGCGGAGAAAACTCATTTCAGCCGCTTGTATCCGAGATCTTGTTCTTTCGGTCACAACCCAAAGCTCATGACCATAGATGAGGGTGGGAACGTAGATCGATCGGTAAATTGAGAGGCAAAGCTCAGACACATATTTGCTATAATTTTTATCAAACAAATAATTGTTTTTAAGTGTTAATCTTCTTAAAAGCCTTGCTGTGCGCTCCTGTGGCCGACATTTGCAGCAGAGCTAAACGTAGTTGCGACCTATACACCGGTGCGACCTATCTAGGGATTTTTCCAATCTATTGGTGATAATTGGACAATGCGACCTATACACCGGTGCGACCTATACACCAGAAAATATGGTATATTGTGAACTGCCTGAGCGCAGCACGCGCGTGTCGTGCGGTGTTCGGCCCAACGCAGAGCTATACTGCGGCCTTTATTGTGCGATGGACGAGCAATGCATGAATGCCAAGATGGGGCAGTGTAGGTGTGGGTTTGGGGTCCGACAGACCCAGGTTCAATCCCCGGTCATGGCATATCTAGTATTATTTTCATTTTTTTTCCTAAAGCCTTTTGTTTTGGATAGATCGGGTGGGAATAGATAAATACATCTACCGTACATATTTATTCTTTGTTGTTGCTTGCTGTAAGTTGTTTGCTGGAGTTTTAGTTTGTTTAAGTTTGTTGCTAGAGGGGGCGTGAACGCAGCACAACCACCCACCTCCTCCCCTCCTTGTCTCTCGACACTCCCATTTTCATGGGGTTTTTGAATCTGGTCTGGGGCGGAGCTACCGTTTCACAGTGGGTTGAGTACCTCTTTAAAGAGCCGCTATATATAAAATATATATATATATAAATAAATAATAAATAAAATAAAAAACATATATATATTATATTTATTTATATTATATTTATTTATATATATATATATA
>JBBPBX010016546.1:18181-35450 GCA_038048925.1 Garcialebias charrua | reverse complement strand
GGTCGCCTCGCTGGATCTGCTGTCCACTCGGCGAGCAATGAGCCTGCTCCGGGACCCTCCTGCACACGGAAAGTACGCCGCCCTCAAGCAGCTCCTCCTGCGGCGTTACTCACTCTCAGACGCAGAGCGCGCTGAGAAACTTTTTTCCCTCTCCGGTTTGGGCGATGGCACAGCTCTCGAGCTCATGGAGAGCATGTTGTCCTTGCTGGGATCAGACGACTGTGGGTTTCTTTTCCTCCACCTCTTCCTCCGCCAGCTCCCGGCTTCAGTGCGCACGGTCCTGGCCAACTCCCCGCTTCTGCAGCAGAGAGACTACCGCTCGCTGGCCGAAGAAGCCGACCGCATCCTCCTGGCTACGAGGACCTTCGCGGTCCAGGCGGCGGTCCCCGGATCTCCAGCAGCACCTCAGCTTCAAGCAACGCCCTCAGCGCCGGACGAGCCATCGGTGGTAGCAGGGGTCGCTACCCGCAGGCGGACAGGAGCCGCCTTTTGTTTCTACCACCAGCGCTTTGGCGCCAAAGCACGACGGTGCATCCCGCCGTGCAGCTTCAAGCCGCAGGGAAACGACAACGCCAGCGCCCGCTAGCAGCCGCGGCCGTTGACAAGGAAAGGCTGCATCATTTCCCAAACCATTCCATAAATCTATTCCATGCATTAAAGTAAACCGACCCTTTAAACTGGTTCTATATTGTGGCTTAACAAAAATGTCTGTTTCTTTAAGATTGTAACAGCTTTTTCTTTTTAAAAAATCCTTTTGAATTTTATGAGGTAGTTTGTAGTTTTGAGCTTTATGCATTAATAAGTAAATATTATATTCTACTAGATCGCAAAACTTCAATAGTTTCATTTTATAGAATAGATTGTTTGTTGGATAATAATAATGCATTCTTGTTATAATTCTTATAGCTCTTTTTTGAAGGATGAAAATAGGCTTTGTTAAGGTTTTGCACGCAGTTCCCCAGACATCAACACAATAAATTAAATGTGGTACTTTGAAATTGTGTTGTATAACAAATACAAGGCATTATCATTCAGTAAATCCTTTACTTTATATAATACTGCTGTGGATTTGGATAATTTAGTTTTAACAGAATTTACGTGTTGTCTCCATGATAATTTATTGTCAATGATTACACCTAGAAACTTCATTTCACTGACTCTCCCTATTTCAACACCGTTAATTTTGAAAGGAAAAACTGTGGTTATCTTTTTTTTGCTAAAAATCATATAATTGGTTTTTATCAATATTCAACAATAACTTATTTAAATTAAACCAGGTTTGTATATTAACAAACTCATTATTCATCAAATCAATCAAATGTTTCAAATCATCACCAGAACAATAAAAGGTAGTATCGTCAGCAAAAAGAACGCATCTAAGGATACTTGACACATTCATCAAATCATTAACATATAAAATAAACAATTTCGGTCCAAGCACAGAACCCTGCGGCACACCACATAAAATACCACAGAGGCCAGATCTTACATTGTTCATATGTACAAACTGTTTTCTGTTATGCAAATAACTACGTATTTAATGCAGAGTTGTTCCTACCATATTTGTCCAGTTTTTCGAGTAGAATTGAATGGTCGATAGTGTCAAATGCCTTTTTTAGATCAACAAAGACACTTAGACAATATTGTTTTTTATCAACACAGGGTATCCGCGAGGTTGTAAAAGGTAGTAAAAGGTAGTAAATGAAATTAACACAAATTAAGGCCATTAAAAAGTATTAAAAAGTAATAAACGTCATCTGACGAGGTATTAAATTTTTTTAAACCTACACAACTATATTTTTCCCTTTCTGGCGTCTAAAAAAAGGTCTGTGAATTTATTTATCTTTTCTAATTTTATGTTCCAAGTAGGACCTTAGCTAAAACAAAGACGTCATATCGTCAGTCAGTGTGCGCGCGCACCTACAGCTGGTATCATGTCTGTAAAAAGAAACAGGAAAGAGGAGCGCGACTTTATCTTCCGACATTTAACAAGAAATTTACCTAAACAATTGTTTGTTAGCTCGAAATTATAGCAAAAGGTGTGTCTCAGTCTAACGTTTTCTTAATAAATGTACTTTAATGGTTAAATCGGCTTTATTTAAAAAAAAAAAGTGTCGCTGCCTGTGTGCACCGTGATCGCTCAGCGGTGAAAACAGGAAAAAGGAGCGCGGCTCGTTTCGCCGTCATTTAACAAGAAAAATACCTAAACAATTATTTGTTAGCTCGAAATTATAGCAGAGGTGTGTTTCTGTCTATCATTTTCTTAATAAATGCACTTTAATGGTCAAATTAGCTGAATTTCGCCACCGTGGTCAAGGGCGTAGATTTCATCTCATTATTGGGGGGGACCATAAACAGGGAAATTTTTTAAGAGCAATTTTGGGGGGGTCGGCAAAGTTACAGTGAAATGTAATGCAAAATGTACAGAGGGAAGTTTATCCAAACTGCATGCATATACTATGCAGAATAATCAACAATAATATTGATTTAAATGGCATGTATTTTATTTAGTAGTCTTAATACTACTATTAATCAGTACAACAGTGATACTCATTACTCTTGTTAAAAAATGTAATGTGTTCAATCTGCAGTACAATAGACGACAAATAATGACAAGTGGCAAAATGAGAATTTTGCAAAATAGGTCCCCTCTAAATATTGTTTAAATTTCAGTTTGGCTTGTATTCATAGATTGCTGTGGTCAGTGTCACTGATAATCTGGTACAACATCTTCCCAAAATCTTAATGCTTAAAAAGAAAACAGTTTTCAAGGAGAAGAAATACTTTAATGCAGGGGTCACCAAACTTTTTGAGACTGAGAGCTACTTCAGTGGGACCAAGAGGCACAAAGGTCCACTTGTTCGTTCCAAACAAATTTGCATGGTTCAACTTTAATCATAGTATTAATAATAATACATTTACATACATGTGAATATATGACTGCCTGATCACATCTGATCTGGTCTGTATTATTAAAGACTCCACACAATGATTTAGCTTGGTAAATATGATCAATTATTATTGATAATTACCAGTAGTGATTAGAACTCTCAATCAAGAACTTGAGTCCTCAGTTTGAATAATGTTTTGGTTCTTCTGTGCAAATGTAAATTGTTCTTAGCTTTGACTGGGAGTGTGGATGGTTGTTTGTCTCTTTGTCTGTCTCTGTGATGGACTGGAGACCTGTCCTGGGTGTCCCTGCCTTCACCCAAAAGCAGCTGAGATTGGTTCCAGTCCTAAACAAGGGGGCATAATGGATTACTTATTAACTGATATTTAAACATAAACACTATTTCTTTTATGTTAAACTCAGTTTGTAACATTTGAAATTCGTTGTATTTTATAAATATTTTATTAACTGTTTTGTAGAAATGAACACGTTTGTAACATTCATTCAAAATATGCCTTAACAAATCTGTAGCATTTTTTAAGAACCTATTAAGAATAAAATGTTCCAGTTGCAGATACAAAATATCAATAATGTAATATAATAAACAGTGACATTTTTTAATTAACCATGTGACATAAGTATTGATCCTCAACATTTTTTATAATAATAATTTAAAGCCCTTAAAACAACCACAGCTGCAACAAAGTGCTACACATATGAAATCATTTTAACTAATCATCACATCTTCTCTACTCTTTTTTAATTAATTATCTTTCACATATTTTATCATTACTTCTTTCAAGAGCTCCACACCTGAAAATATGATGAATGTGAATCCATCCTGCTCAAAGCTGCGCTGACATTCTACTGTCTGTTGCAGAGCCACCAGGGAGCTAGTTAGCATTGAAGCTAGTGTGTTAGCTGATGAAGTGACGCTCCAAAGTGTTTTTCTGCCACTAATGATGCACAGACACACTTGTCTTTCAACACTGTGAAAGACCTTTTCCTCCCAGTCACTGTCACCTATGTTTTAAGTAGCTACTTACTGGAAGTTAGTACTTTGTGCAGCAGCTCACTCCCCACCAGCGGCTCCGCGAGCCTGTGACCTCCGCTGCTGTTGTTGTTCCTTGTAAACATTGGACTAAACCATTTGCCAACAGAGAAGGGGGGGTGGGCAAAATTTCCTTCTTTTTTTTTAGAATAATGGCGGATTTCTCTCTTTTTTTGCCTTTTTATATTTATATTGTTTAAAGACACGATTTCCTTTATTGAATTATTGGGGGGGACAGATCTATATTTCCCCAAGATTGGGGGGGTCCGGACCCCCCCGACCCCCCCAGGATCTACGCCTATGACCGTGGTGCAGCTTGCTGCTGGACTGAAGTTTCAATCAGAGAGGTGGGGAGAGTATGGCAGGCCGATTGGGTCATTAATAGCTAGTGAAGATTCTCAGTCATCCAGGACATGGTGAATTCTAAAAAGTGCAATAAAAAAACAAAGTATAGTATAATAGTATAATAAATAGTATAATAAATAAAGTCCAGTTGTTTTTGTCTTGAACTTTTTTTAATTTGTCATTAAAGGCACGTTTTCCTATTACATGATACAACAGCCAACAGCATGCCATACCCTATTGGGGCCATCAGGAACTGCAGGTTTTTTTTTTTCAGTCAGAATGAATGGAAACGGTCATATTTCAGTCAAATGGTTTATAAATATGGGGGGAAAAAATCTATAAATATGTCACTTCGTCCTATAAGTTGCAAGGCATGTAAATTATGCAAAAAACTGCAACTTACAGGATGAAAAATACAGTAGTTATTATTTTTCTCCCTCTCTTTTTGAATTATGCATGTGTTCAGTGTTGAATTATTTTAACTAAACTGTTCTGTTTTCAAGTTTACAGTTTTTTGTTTGCCATTAGAGATATGCTGTGTGTGGGAACAATTAAACTTTTTCTCTTGGGTTAGATTTAAATAACAAATAGGTCAGTGCTTTTATTGAGGCAAGAAGCAAATTGATGTACTGTATCCAGTAATTGTTATAAAACTACATTTACTACCAAAGTTTAGGAAGAAAATGACAGTAATCTTATCACTTTACAATTAGTTGCATGGAACTGAAATACAACAGGTTGCCGCTACGGTTACAGCTTGGTGCCGTGATGGTATTAAAAAATATTTTGATGGTATTAAAAAGGTATTAAAAGGTATTAAATTCAACTCTAGAATTTCTGCATATACCCTGCAACAGCTGTAGTGACATGTTCCATCAATTCCATGAGAGCCATGGAAGTTGAGTTATTTGCTCTGAACCTGTATTGACTTTTACTTAAGATATCATGTTTATCCAGAAATAAATCAAATCTACTTACAAATAATTTTTCTAAAATTTTGGAGAACTACGGTAACAAAGATATGGGTCTATAATTGTTATATAAACATTTATCGCCATTCTTAAAAAGAGGAACTATCTTGGCTATTTTCATTCTGTTTGGGAATATTCCAGATGAAAATGACAGATTACAAATGTATGTAAATGGCTCAATGACATAGTTCATTATTTCCTTCACAACCATCATGTCCATGTTTTCACAGTCTTTTGATGTTTTATCTTGAAATTTGTTAACCACCATCATGATTTCTTCTTTATCAGTTCCTTTTAGAAACATACTGTTCATACAGCCATCAATTGAATGACTCACATTTATATCCGTTTTTGGTATTTTTGATGCAAGGGTAGATCCCACATTTGCAAAATAATTGTTAAATCCATTCACTATTTCTTTCTCATCACAGATTTCAACATTATTTTCCACAAAATATTTTGAAGTACTCGTACCAACCTTGTTTTTATTTAAAACACTATTCATTATTTTCCAAGTTGTTCTTATATCACCACTGCTTTTGTGTAGCAGTTTACTATAATATTCCTTTTTTTTTTGTTTTCTTATAATCCCTACTAATTTGTTTTTATATTTTTTATATTTTGTCTCAGTATCAACTGTTCTGGATTTTATAAAACATGAATACAGATTATTCTTTTTTTACATGCGTTTCTCAGTCGTTTCGTCATCCATGGTGGATCTATTGTATCTTTATTTTGTTTGTTATTTATTTTCACACAATTTTTATTGTACAAGGCTTCTAGTATATTCATAAACTTATCATAAGATTCATTTACGTCATTTACATATACATCATCCCATTTTTGTTTAAGATAATCTTTTAAGTTGGTGCTTTTTTTGATGTGATTATTAATTTATTGTTTTTTCTAATAGTTTTCTTGCAGAGGAAATCATTTTTATAAATTATGAAAATTGGCAAATGATCACTAATATCAGACATCAAAATACCATTTGTCACATCACCATTTATGACATTTGTAAAGAAATTATCGATTATGGTGGCACTATGAGATGTGATCCTTGTTGGTTTTGTTATTAATGGAAAGAAACTTAAACTACTCATTGAGTCCAGAAATGTTTCGGCGTTATTATAATCAGTTTTGTTCCCAATATCAATATTGAAGTCACCACACAAGAAGACTTTTTTGTTACTGCTCTTCACTAATAATTCATTGATCTTATCAGTGAATTGATCTATTCTTGATTTTGGTGATCGATATACACAACTTATTAGTATGTTTTTATTATTTTTATTTATTATTTCTATTGTTATCATTTCTAACAAATTGTCAACAACTGTAGACATCTCTTTTTGTATCCTACACTCTATTTCACATTTAACAAATATAGCCACCCCTCCACCTCTCTTATTTTGCCTATTCCTATAATACAATTCATACCCTTCAATATATACATTTTGAATATTTCCATCATTTAACCAGGTTTCTGATAATGCAACTATTGTAAAAGGTGTATCAAATGTTTTCAAATAATCTGATATCTCAGATATTTTTGCATTAAGGCTTCTACAGTTTATATGAATAATTGAGCGCTTCACTTGTCTTACTAATTTCCTTAAAGGTTCAGTATGCAGTTTCTGTAGAACTGCAGCAGTTAAAAATATTTTCAACAGGCAAAGCATTCTGATCCCTCCCCCTCAGAGCCATATGTGGCTCTGCCCCCTTGTGGTCTGTTGAATTTCAAATTCAAGCTCTGTTTTTATTGGCTGATTCAAATTCAAGCTCTGTTTTTATTGGCTGGTTACAAACTCTGTTTTTATTGGCTGGAAAATGGCGGGTCACCTTTTCTTTTTAGAAATGCTTATTTACCACCTGGAGAAGCAAGGGGACAATATTTTTTTAATTTTTTTTCAGAGATTACCTGGCTAACATCAGTCTGTCAGGAGGTAGTGACAGAGTGAAGAAATATGTTCATAAAAAAAGCTACATACTGCAGCTTTAAACTGCTCAATATTATAATAATTGCTATCCTTTGTAGTTGGAAAAAGATTACCATTAATTACATCGTCTACATTATATATTTTGAATTGTGATTCATCGTCCATTTAAATTATTTGGTATAGGTGTTCGTCATAGTATTTAGCCCATATATTGTATGTTCAGATTATTCCTAATTTCATCATCACTTTAGCTCATTTTCAATCTTTCCAGGTCTTTCAAATCTTTCACCAATTTGGCCTGTGATCTTTCTTGTATTTTTATCCATATTTTTCCGTTTCTTGTCCAAGTAGCAAATATTTTGTTCTGTTTTTTTAGCATCCTTGCTTCATGAGCAATGTTACCATTTTTCTTTGTTAAGTGTTCATTAATGTAAACCTTTGTTCCCTTCAATTTTTTTGCCTGCATCATAACATTATTTCTTGCTTTTCGGCTTATGAATCTTATAACAATTATTGGTTTTTCTTTATCCTTATTACTGGGCAGGGTGTGACATATTGACACATCCTCATGACCAATATCAATCTCCTTATCTTGTAGATAGGCCACAACCTGCTCCTCAAGAGTCTGCAATTCACTCTGTGATCCATCTTCTGTCATTTATTTTCTTGAAGCCGCTCCTGCATAGGACCGAGGCTTTACCACCAGTCCCGTGATGACAAGATTGTCCTGTCTTGCTGTCTGCTCCAAATCATCAACTCTATGTTCCAGCTCCAGAATGTTTCTTATCTTTAACTTCCATTTGCATTTTCAGTTGTTTGATTTCCTCAAACAAACCCATCAATAATTTGTGTTGGGATTTCAGATCAGTTAGTTCGGAGCTCATAAAGTTTAGAGATTTTCTAATTTCCTCCATATTGTCTAAATTTTGGTCAGGTTGCTTTTTTTTTTGCCTTGATTTGCTTGACATAGTTCAAATAAGAAGTCTGCCCGATGGCAGTAACTTCACTCTATATCTATTGGCAGTATTTCCCAGTTATTTTCCAGTGGCAGTGTCTGCCCACTATACCTGGCAGTGTCCGCCCACTATACCTTGTATTACCAAGGCGGATCCTGCTGGTCAGCAACTGTAGAATCCAAGTTGGTTACTTTGTCCACTCGGATCCCACGTCTCAGTGACTCCACAGAATCACGGTCAAAGGCAGACCCACAGTAGTCGTATCGAAGCTGCCGCTCCAAGCTCTCCATCGCCGCCTCTCCCAAGCCGCTCCACCTCAGCTCTCCACCGCCGCCGTTTTACCTCAGCTCACCGCCGACGTCGCCGCTCCACCTCCACAGCCTCCGCTCAACCTCTCCGCCGCCTTTCTCAAGCCACCACCACAGACGCCAAGACTGCCGGACTATCAGGCACCAGCAGTCCGATGAGTCCGAAGCAACGAGGGCTACTGAAGGCGAAGCCCACAAATCCACCAACCCTTCCACCGCAGCCGCTCCCCTGCAGCCACTGTAGACGCCAAGACAGCTAGTCTTCCAGGCACTGGCACTCCCGAGAGCCAACTCCGGAGGCGATGGAAAAAAACACAGCCATCAAAAAACGGAAAAAAGGAAGAACAACTCAAAAAAGGCAAGTGTTCGTTCCAATTCTTGTTTGAATGAGTGTTATATTAATTTAAACTACCGTGACTTCTACTGCGTTCATGCGCACGTCAGCTCCACGTCAAAATCCCAAATAAATATATGTATATATGTATATATATATGTATATATATATATATATGTATTTGGCCACATACGTCACGGCCAAACGTTAACGATTGGGTAACCTCAGCAGAGGCCACGCCTCCTGCATGAATTGGTTCTCTATAGAGAAAGTCCAGACCCTAGTACGAAGCGAAGTGAAGGACAAGGGTCTGGTTTTAACCAGGCTAATGATACTTTATTTATAAAGCCATTTAAAACAACCACAGCTGCAACAAAGTGTTGTACACATGAAATCAAGAATATTTAAACATACAAAAAAATATATTTTTTTAAAATTTCATACCTTTATGCATGCTCAATAATCCAGGTACCGGTAGAAAAATCTAAAAAAGCTAAATCTGGTCCTCTGGACATTCAAAAAAAAAAAACATTTGTAGAAATGTTTCGTCTTTCGTCCGAAACACTTCCTCAGTCCGAGAAGCTGTATTCAGCTCAGTCTTATAAATAGCATCCTCTCACAGTGGATCAACCAGTTGGCTGATGACAGCCGAAACCATCTGCTTACATGATCAAGGAGGACCATTTTGCTTTGTTTTGTTTTGTTTTTTGAATGTCCAGAGGACCAGATTTAGCTTTTTTAGATTTAAATTTCATATATCTTTATAAATATGATGCATTTGTTACTCCGAATTGCCGTAAGTCGAGGGCGCCGTAAAACAAGGACAACCTGTATATAGATCATATATATATATCATATATATATATATAATATATATATATATATATATATATATATATGTATATATATATGTATATATATATATATATATATATATATATATATATATATATATATGTATATATATTAGGGGTGTAACGGTACGCTAAAATCACATTTCGGTTCGGTTCAACTACAAGGAGGGCTCGGTTCGGTTTATTTTCGGTTTATTTTCGGTACAAAAAAAAAGTACAAAATAAAGACTTACAAAATGTTTATTTTGAAAATATGCCAAAAATATGTTTGTATTGTATTGTAGTAATAAATAAAAGTGACCCATTTGGATGATATTTTAAATAAACAGCACTCTACAATAAAACTATTTTAACAATAATAAAAATCTTAATAAATACAATAACAGTCAGAACCAGAACAATAAGCAGCAACAGACTGTTTACAATCTAACTAATCAAGTTTTTGTCCAGTAGCAGCAGTGTGGTTGTATTTGTCCTCATTACTGTACGCACAACAACCTCTTCTTGGTGGGACAGGTCCTGGAAAAGTTCAGAGTTCAGTTCAGTCATCACACACTTCTTAGCTGCAGGTGATCTGGGGCCTCATGTATCAACGGTGCGTACGCACAAAAACCTTGCGTACGCCATTTTCCACGCAAAACTCTGTATGTATCAAAACAGAACTGAACGTGGAAATGTGCGCAGCCCCACGCCAACTCCAGTGCTGGCGTACGCACGTTTCTGTGGTTTTGGTTCCATTGGCGACACCTAGAGGTGATTCTGAGAAACTGTTCATGATGTGAAAATCATTATTGTTCACACCAAACACACATGATTAACAATTATTACATCCACATGGACGCAATTAGAATATAACTATTCTATGATTTGGTTAATTATAACATTTTGTTGCTTATGTATAAGGCACATAAAGGCATGTTGCCTGACAATATTCAAACACATTTTGTTAAAAGAGAGAGTGTATATTTTCTTAAAGGAATTGAGATGTTTGTGAAGCCTTATTTTAGTACTAGTTTGAAGGAACGATCCACAATAATTCAGGGAATAGGATTGTGGAATGGTTTGGAAGATACTGTTAAGAATGCCAGATCACTGTGTACATTTAAGAGACTGATAAAGACGAGTTTCTTGGAAGAATATGGGAATCGTTAATACATATATCTACTTAAGTTGTTGTCTGATTTGATTAAGATGTTTGAGTTTTTATGTTTTTAATTTAGCTAGATTGTTATTTTCTTTTTGAAATAATTTTTATATATATAATTTGATTTATATTAGAATTGAGTAAAAAGGGGCAGTTTTCATAAGACTAGTTCTTCTTCTGCCACCTTTCATTTTATTTAATTTACTTTTTGTTATTGTATTGTATGTATAATTGTCATGTTTTTAAATGAAATGAATGCATTTTCAAAAAAAAAAACTGCAAAAGATATAAAAACAGAAAGACTGAATAGTCTTGCACAGCTTAAATAGCCTATATGCCACGGATTTCCGTTCCAGCACTTCCGCATTCATGACCCATACGGTGCACTTCCGGTTTGCAGTCAACACGGTGTTAGCGATGGCGTTCTTCACGAGATCTCTGCAGGACTTGCCGACAGTCACTGTTAATAATGTCTACAGAATAATTCAGACCTTCTCTAAAGCGCCCACATCTAAGAAGGATAAAGGATTTAAGCTTTGTGTCCAACTACATAAATAAATATGAAGGTAAGTCGGTATTTGTTTTCAGTTCACCAAACTGCCTCATGTAGGCTAACACAGCTAACATAGTTAGCCTTGCTAATCTGTTGAGTAAACGTGTTTTGTCTGTACAATGTTTTCTTATTAACACAAATGTTAGTTTCAAACAAGGAGGCAGGAGAAGTCACAGTTAGGGCTGAGTGTTTACAGTCCATGAGCATATCTATCAAGTCTCCCGTTTTGGCCGGGAAACTACCGTATTTTACCCCTCTTTCCCGTCGTGATCCCGAATTATTATATATCTCGCAATATACTTTTATTAAATAACAATGATATGAATTTTAAGCATATTTTCGATATTTCGATAAGATTAAAGCGTTTCACCGACGCTTTTCTTTTTCTCTTTGGGTTGAAGCGGCTGCTTCAGTTTCAACCCGGACAGAAAAAGCTGCGACACAAAACGTAAGTGCGTGGTGACGTAGATATTACGTAGCGTTCGCTTCGAGTCCACCAGCAGGCGTTAGCGGTAGCAGGCTATGCTAATCTCCAACGCGCGTTAAGTTTTCTCTTCAAAACGAGTGCCCATGACCATCAGAATGTGACTGAACAAAGTTTCACAAGCGAAGAGAAAGAGATGACATCACTGATAAGAGAGGAAAGACTAATTTGTCGGTGTGGAAGTAGTTCGGCTTTCTAAGATCTGTTAAACTGCAGGTTTCTTCTGCAGCGAGGTCTCTTTATGCTGCAAAACGTGACAAAGTCGTTCTAACTAGCGGTGGGAACATCAAACTTGTTTCATCTGAAGAGTTTCCACTCGATAGAATATGATGAGTCAGAAGATGAAGCACAATAAAGTTTGAGCCAACGTGTCCCTGAAACTACGACGTACTGAAACAACACCCCCAGCGCTGCATGTTTTTTTATTCATTTATTCAAAATAAAACAAATTTCATCAGAAAAAGAAAACCACTGAATGAAAAAAGGTGCAGAAAGAAGAAAATTGTGTTATAATATCTGCCACTTGTTTAAAAAAATACAAAATAACTACAAACAACCTTCACTTGAACAATCTCCAAACTGAAAACTAGAAAACTTCAGGTATCCTTCACCTGCACTATACCTTCCCAACAACTTTAATTTAATCATCTTTTAAAACATATAAATAGTTTTATAAATGTTTATGGTGATATCAAGTCAACTCCAATATCCTGTTCCCTGAATGACAACACAGCTCCTTCAAACTAGTTCTAAATGAAGATTTTACAAACATTTACATTCCCTTCAGGTTATAATGACTCTTTTTTTAAAGAAATTGTAATTGAATATTTGGGGGTAATATTTTTACAAGTTTTATACATGACTTGGAAAATACTATGTTCAACCAAATCATAACATTTTAATAATTTCAACTGATGAAATAATGTATTTGTTGGGTGACCATAGCCCTTCCTACTAATAATTCTTATAGCTCTTTTTTGTAAAATAAAATAGGAATTGTAATTGTAATTTTGCATGCTTTTCCCCAAACTTCAATACAATAGATTAAATATGGAACAATCAATACATTATACAATATATACAAAACTTTGTCATTCAAAAACTATTTTACATTATACAATAATGTAATTGATTTTGTTATTTTTATTCTTAAGTAATTTCCATGAGATTTCCATGTCAGCTTCTCATCAATAACAACACCCGAAAGTTTTATTTAATTAACTATGTTGTAAATTTTAAAGTTGTTTAAAGTTAAAACTATTAATATTGACACAGTTGAGAATTTTATGGCAAGAAAGTTCATGCTCAATAATCCCGGTACCAAATCCAATAATTCTCTGCCGGGTCATCTGGACAGTTTCTTTTTTATAGAAACTGGATGGAAGATGGAGGGTGAAACATTTCCATAAAAAAGAAACTGCCCAGATGACCCGACTGAGAATTATTGGAATTGGTACCTGGATTATTGAGCATGAACTTTCTTGCCTTGAACCACTTTGGCTGGGGCTGCCTGCCTGGGAGGAATCGACGAGGGACAGGACGGTCCCCAGAAACCATCTTGGCTCCAGCAAACTGGTTGGTCCACTTAAGGTGTTTACTGTTTGGTGGGGAAACAGTTGCTGGAACTCCTCTGACTGATGAAGCCCTCTGGATGGAGGGTGAAACGTGTCTATAAAAAAGAAACTGTCCAGATGACCCGAATGAGAATTATTGGGTTGAGAATTTTATGTTTATTTGACGGTGATTTCCATTTTTTTGGAGGCTAAATACAAATAAAAGGTGAACATTAATTTATTTGTATAGTTTATAGTTTTTTGGGGCTTTTATATTGCTTATATCGATATCGAATTATATCGCTATCGACCGAAATTAAGAAATATATCGTGATAAAAATTTTGGCCATATCGTCCAGCCCTAAGCCTAGCTATGGTCTGTTTGATGATGGAGTCATCAGCTTACAGAAAGAATAGCTGAATAAATAGCACATTTGTTTGGTTTTGCATTCTGCGATAATTTACAAACTACAGAAAGAGGGGAGCAGAAAGAAACAGGCCAAACTTTATATCAGCGCTGACAGAGAACTCCGAGCTCCCCGTGGCAACGTTTACATACCAGAAACTCTGAACCTGCCCTTGTCAACATTATTGTCACAGACAGATGGGGTGCACGATGGGGGACATGGACTGTACCGAGGCCCTGAAGAAAACCTGATTCCCCCCCACCATAGGGCCCCTCACTTCTCTTTCTTCTGTTTTATAGAAGCAGACAAAACTCGAGCTCAAGCGGCTTAGAGGCTGGAGCTCTCGGGAGAGAAATTCAATGGCTACCGGCCCCCTTCAAAGGGACTCCACAAAAGAACAACCTGCACATTCACTGAGGGGGATTAAGGTGGGAAGAAGTGTGTTTCAGTGCTGATTTCTCACAGTTAGGCATGTGCACTGAAGAGGAACCTGTAGAGAGGAGCGGAAAGTCTCCCGTGACCACTGGGAGTGAAATCTGCTCACATTTTGCGATCAAAGTGATTTGGTACGTTGTACTGTGAGAATAAGGGGTTTTGGACAAAGCACCAGTGTTCCCGTGGATGTTTATATGTTTCTAGCTGAGAGAAGCTGAGGACTTTGGCGTCGACCTTGGGGGTTCGGCGGTTGTTTGGGACAAAGATGAGGCCATTGTAGGACCAGATGGAAAAAATGTGAGGCGAAAGAAAAGGAGCCAGATTTCCCCACGAGCACCGCACAGCACACTGGGACGAGCCTGAAGCGTTACCTGCCTCCGGGTATTTCCTGTTTGCTGTAGCCATGGCAACGGGATAATCCGCTCAGCGCTTTCGGAGCCAACAGCCAATCGTGTGAAAGCAACGCCGACTTTAGCGATTTGAGAACTGGAGCAGCAGCTGGTGAACTGAGACGGGCTGCCTTATTCCTCCTCTAGTGAACCACTCCGCTCTCCTCACACTTTCCTACTCTTCATCAGAGTTATTTAGTATTCACTCCGACCTTTTGGCACCGCTCTGCCCAGTGTGGATGGGAGACAAGGCAACAGGACGAGGCTGGCATGAGCTGAGACAGTACCAGGACAGAAGGACATAAAAGAACATCAATTATCTGACAAAACGTTCAGAGTCACAGCGTTTAATGTTTTATATGTTAAGAACAAATGACAGTTTCCCAAAATACGTCCAAACATGTATGTATAGGATTATCCAGGTAGCACAAAGAGCAAACATTCACAGAATAAACTCAGTGTTAATTTAGAATACAGTAGTCCCTCGATTATCGCGGGGGTTACGTTCCAGACACCACCACGATAGGTGAAAAACCACGAAGCAGGAATTCATTTTAGTATTTATATATATTTTCAAGCTTTATGAACCCTTCCCACACTCTTGCAATGTTCTTAATGTTTTAAACTAGAGGTGCACCGATTGCAGTTTTTTTGGCCGATCACCGAGCTCTAAAAAGTCTGACCTGCCAATACCGATTTTGTTGTATAAGCAACACTGTCAGGTGTTGTAAGGTCACAATGCACCTTCAATTTTCAATCTCATTTTATTGAAAAAAACATACCCTTGAACGATATCCTAGAAACAATACAAACTTGTTCTAACGGGTAATGAGGTAGTGCTCTGAAATATAAATGAAGTTTAGACAATTGTTGCTAAAACTACAAAAAAATCTGTAAAATCGGTTTCTCATGTAGCGGCCGATTTCCGATTTCCCAAAATTAAAGAAATCGGGGCTGATAAATTGGTTGTGCATCCCTATTCTAAACTCTCCAAACTCTCTAAAAGAGCACAACGAAAGAGAGCAAACAGACTGATGCTACGGTTACTGAATTTCCCGTGAAAGTTCCAGGTTCGGGAAATGTCCTGGCTCGGTTTGGGTTGGGTCGGCTTAGTTCAGTTTAAGGCTTGGTTTGGGACGCGCTTGATTATTTTAAATAAACAATCCCTGCCACTCACTCTGGTATTTGCCTCACTGAAGCTCACAGCTCGCAGACAGACCCCACCCCCTCCTTTCTCTTTCTGAGGCTGGCAGCCTCAGAAAGAGATAACGATCACTGAGCGGCCAGACCACTGGGAAATAATGTACATGTACACAATCCAACACTGTAGTCAGGTCACCTGGACAGTTCCTTTCTTTGTTGAGAGACGTTTCACCCTCCATCCAAAAGATGGATGGTAGATTAATGTGTACAATTAATGACTGATAAGATTACTGTGTACAATCTTACATTGAAAACCCGCGAAAGAGCGAGTCCGCGTAAGTCAAACCGCAAAGTATCGAAGGACTACTGTAAACTGAACCAGAATATGTCCAGATCTTAAGGGAAGAGGGTCTTATTTGTAATTACATGTGCTTTTTTCATCTTGATGGTAGATCAAGAATTTGGAAAGCACCTCATTGTACAGGTTATTAGGGTATCCAGTATGAGCTACAAAAAAACGCAATTTTGGTGAAATTATATGGTTTTGGAGGCTGGTAGAACAAAAACTGCCACATACGAAAACTGTGACACTTTACAGACGAAACCAGCGAATTAAAGGGATTGTGACATGATGTTGGAAATTTGCATATTTGCCACAACATATATATCTTATATCATTCAGCTCTGTTCGTTTTTGCAAAATAAATTATAAATATATTAAAATTTAATTCCAAGTTATGGTAGTTTTTTTCTCTGGGACACGCCCCTAAAAAATCTGCGCATTTCTGCAAAACGTCATTGTTACGTACATGTGGGCACTGGGCATAAGGCAGAGCCTTGCCCGTTTGTTTGGTGTTTTAACTGCTTTCCATACAGATTCATTTCCTGAAAGATCGCCTCTTTTTTTTGTGTAACTTGAAAAATGCCGTCACGGGCAGGTGACTGAGGTGACTGAGCAGGTGTGCGGACGTGCAATGAGCTGCTGCTGAAAGAAACTCAAAACCGGTGCGTGAGTACTATGATAAATCTTCGGTAAGTCCTTATTTATTTAAATTCATACTATATATCTTTATGTAAGTTCATTTAAGAGTTTACTAAAAATTTAACAACTGATTTTTTTCTCTGATAATTACTGCAAACAAACTGGAGGGTGAGACTCTGAGGGGACTCGAATCGTTTGTTGACGAGTGTTTTGAGCGCTTAGTTATGAGCAACGCTGCTGCATCTGACGGTGCTAGCGATTTAGCTACCGAAAATGCTAACGTCCCTACTGCGAAGCGCCTTCGGCCTGGTAGCTCAGATAGTTCGGGTAGCACTTCAGAACCAAGTTCTGACGGTTTCACGGCTATTCTGGAGGCAATACATCAGAAGCTGTCTACCTTTGACGCCCGCTTGGCTTTAGTGGAGGTGTTGCACCGCGAGTTTTCGAGCTTGAGGGACTCGTTAGAGCAGTGTTTTTCAACCTTTTTTGAGCCAAGGCACAGTGTTTTCATTGAAGAAATCCCGAGGCAC
>JBBPBX010016546.1:0-16427 GCA_038048925.1 Garcialebias charrua | reverse complement strand
GTCCAGGTGGTTCAGTGAGGTCCAGGTGGTTCAGTAAGATCCAGGTGGTTCAGTGAGGTCCAGGTGGTTCAGTGAGGTCCAGGTGGTTCAGTGAGATCCAGGTGGTTAGGTCCAGGTGGTTCAGTGAGGTCCAGGTGGTTCAGTGAGGTCCAGGTGGTTCAGTGAGGTCCAGGTGGTTCAGTGAGGTCCAGGTGGTTCAGTGAGGTCCAGGTGGTTCAGTGAGGTCCAGGTGGTTCAGTAAGATCCAGGTGGTTCAGTGAGGTCCAGGTGGTTCAGTGAGGTCCAGGTGGTTCAGTGAGGTCCAGGTGGTTCAGTGAGGTCCAGGTGGTTCAGTGAGGTCCAGGTGGTTCAGTGAGGTCCAGGTGGTTCAGTGAGGTCCAGGTGGTTCAGTGAGGTCCAGGTGGTTCAGTGAGGTCCAGGTGGTTCAGTGAGGTCCAGGTGGTTCAGTGAGGTCCAGGTGGTTCAGTGAGGTCCAGGTGGTTCAGTGAGGTCCAGGTGGTTCAGTGAGGTCCAGGTGGTTCAGTGAGGTCCAGGTGGTTCAGTGAGGTCCAGGTGGTTCAGTGAGGTCCAGGTGGTTCAGTAAGATCCAGGTGGTTCAGTGAGGTCCAGGTGGTTCAGTGAGGTCCAGGTGGTTCAGTGAGGTCCAGGTGGTTCAGTGAGGTCCAGGTGGTTCAGTGAGGTCCAGGTGGTTCAGTGAGGTCCAGGTGGTTCAGTGAGGTCCAGGTGGTTCAGTAAGATCCAGGTGGTTCAGTGAGGTCCAGGTGGTTCAGTGAGGTCCAGGTGGTTCAGTGAGGTCCAGGTGGTTCAGTGAGGTCCAGGTGGTTCAGTGAGGTCCAGGTGGTTCAGTGAGGTCCAGGTGGTTCAGTGAGGTCCAGGTGGTTCAGTGAGGTCCAGGTGGTTCAGTGAGGTCCAGGTGGTTCAGTAAGATCCAGGTGGTTCAGTGAGGTCCAGGTGGTTCAGTGAGGTCCAGGTGGTTCAGTGAGGTCCAGGTGGTTCAGTGAGGTCCAGGTGGTTCAGTGAGGTCCAGGTGGTTCAGTGAGGTCCAGGTGGTTCAGTAAGATCCAGGTGGTTCAGTGAGGTCCAGGTGGTTCAGTGAGGTCCAGGTGGTTCAGTAAGATCCAGGTGGTTCAGTGAGGTCCAGGTGGTTCAGTGAAGATCCAGGTGGTTCAGTGAGGTCCAGGTGGTTCAGTGAGGTCCAGGTGGTTCAGTGAGGTCCAGGTGGTTCAGTGAGGTCCAGGTGGTTCAGTGAGGTCCAGGTGGTTCAGTGAGGTCCAGGTGGTTCAGTGAGGTCCAGGTGGTTCAGTGAGGTCCAGGTGGTTCAGTAAGATCCAGGTGGTTCAGTGAGGTCCAGGTGGTTCAGTGAGGTCCAGGTGGTTCAGTGAGGTCCAGGTGGTTCAGTAAGATCCAGGTGGTTCAGTGAGGTCCAGGTGGTTCAGTGAGGTCCAGGTGGTTCAGTGAGGTCCAGGTGGTTCAGTGAGGTCCAGGTGGTTCAGTGAGGTCCAGGTGGTTCAGTGAGGTCCAGGTGGTTCAGTGAGGTCCAGGTGGTTCAGTGAGGTCCAGGTGGTTCAGTGAGGTCCAGGTGGTTCAGTAAGATCCAGGTGGTTCAGTGAGGTCCAGGTGGTTCAGTGAGGTCCAGGTGGTTCAGTAAGATCCAGGTGGTTCAGTGAGGTCCAGGTGGTTCAGTGAGGTCCAGGTGGTTCAGTGAGGTCCAGGTGGTTCAGTAAGATCCAGGTGGTTCAGTGAGGTCCAGGTGGTTCAGTGAGGTCCAGGTGGTTCAGTGAGGTCCAGGTGGTTCAGTGAGGTCCAGGTGGTTCAGTGAGGTCCAGGTGGTTCAGTGAGGTCCAGGTGGTTCAGTGAGGTCCAGGTGGTTCAGTGAGGTCCAGGTGGTTCAGTGAGGTCCAGGTGGTTCAGTGAGGTCCAGGTGGTTCAGTGAGGTCCAGGTGGTTCAGTAAGATCCAGGTGGTTCAGTGAGGTCCAGGTGGTTCAGTGAGGTCCAGGTGGTTCAGTGAGATCCAGGTGGTTCAGTGAGGTCCAGGTGGTTCAGTGAGGTCCAGGTGGTTCAGTGAGGTCCAGGTGGTTCAGTAAGATCCAGGTGGTTCAGTGAGGTCCAGGTGGTTCAGTGAGGTCCAGGTGGTTCAGTAAGATCCAGGTGGTTCAGTGAGGTCCAGGTGGTTCAGTAAGATCCAGGTGGTTCAGTGAGGTCCAGGTGGTTCAGTGAGGTCCAGGTGGTTCAGTGAGGTCCAGGTGGTTCAGTAAGATCCAGGTGGTTCAGTGAGGTCCAGGTGGTTCAGGTGGTTCTTTGTCTCTGCAGTGCTTCTGCTTCGAGGAGCAGCGTCTGAACCCCCACGAGGAGGTGGACATGCCTGTCTTCTTCTACATCGACCCAGAGTTTGATGACGACCCCCGGATGGCTCGAGTCGACACCATCACTCTGTCTTACACCTTCTTCCAGGCCAAGGAGGGTCAGAACCTTCCTCTGCCCGGGTACAACTGACCCGGCCCGGCTCAGAGACAGAAGGACCTGATGCTCCCAGGATGTCCTCAGAACGTCTCTGCTCCGGGTGTGGACGAGGTGTCTTCAGCCCCGGCTCTGAAGTGGACCCTCAGGGCTCCAGAACCTGCGTCTGCAACAGGAAGTTTGTGTTGGTCCAGATGACACTTTGGGTTTTAGGCGTCCATCGTGCTGCCTGATGTCTTCAAACTGTAAAACTGGACCCAGTTCTGGTGTCGCTGAAAGACCCGAAGATTCAACACCTGAGAGGAAAAGTTAGAGCCGCTGATGTTTTTGTTTTTATTTACCTGAATCCAACAAAACAAATAAATTAATCAAGTCTGAGGGTGCTGGAGAAAACCTGTGGATGTTAAAGTCCAATCATTTGAACAAAAATAATAATTTAATTATATATATTGTAAATTATTAAACACCAAAGTTCATGCTCAATAATCCAGGTATAAAATCCAACAATGTTCAGTCAGGTCATCTGGATGTTTCTTTTGGTGCCGAGACGTTTCGTCCTTCATCCAAAGGGACTTCTTCAATCTGAGAAGCCACCAAATAAAACGGATTCCACCAACAGCAAACTCCAAAGTGGGAAAAAAAAAACTGTTAGCTGGTGTTAGAGAGGAACTTACCCTAAAATTAACTTTTTTTAATCTGATAAACTCCCTAGAATGTGTGTAAAATGTTGTATAGCACTATGTTTGTGTTAATTTTCATGTTTTTTGCATATTTGTTCAAATCCGCAATATTTGGTCTAAAAACGTGTTTTCACTAATCCTATGGGTTGAACTGTGCTACTGCAGCCTAATTTTCTTATTGGTCAACGACTGTTCACTGTGACGTGTCTTCTCACTCTGTCGTCACATCTTCTGCTGCGTGAGTATAAAAGTGTCCTTTCTGTCCGCGCGCTTGCCACACACTCTCGCGTGCGTTCACTGACAGTCTGTAACATAAATGCACAAGCACCGCTGATCGATATAATTTTCAGGTTAACAGTATATTAGAGGTTGAAAAGTCCTCCACCTCACTAACGTAACTCCATGTTGCATAAATTATGCTAATGCTAGCTGCATGTCACAGTGTCTCGTCCTGGCCACACCTCCTCCCAGCCACTCCCTGCAGAGATCGGGAGTTGGATTAGCGATAGCAACGTAGCATTAGCATTGTGAGTGTGATGTTTCACTGCACGCTTAATAAACATATTGTTTTGGAACTGACGTCGCTTTATTGCTTAAACCGCACGATACACTTTCTCATACAGCACAACCCTTCATTGCTCCGTTCTCTGCACTTTTCCTTTCTGTCCGCGCGCTTGCCACACACACTCGCCTGTTCACTGACAGTCTGTAACATAAATGCACAAGCACCGCTGATCGATATAATTTTCAGGTTAACAGTATATTAGGGGTTGAAAAGTCCTCCACCTCACTAACGTAACTCTCCATGTTGCATAAATTATGCTAATGCTAGCTGCATGTCACGGTGTCTCGTCCTAGCCAGACCTCCTCCCCTCCTTTAGGCAGTGCCTCTTGGCACACCCACTTTGTTGCATATTATAATCTCGTATTAGGGCGGAGCTATAGTTTCATAGTGGGGTAAGTTCCTCTTTAAGCTGGTCTCTGGGGCCTGCCCTCTCCTCTGGGGCCCACCTCCTCATGTGAGGCCTGCCCTCTCCTTTGGGGCCCGCCCCCTCATGTGGGGTCCACCTTCTCCTCTGGGGCCCGCCCTCTCCTGTGGGGCCCACCCTCTCCCTCTTCAACTCCTAGAGACTGTCATGTCAAACTGGTTCAAAACACTAAAGTTCATGCTCAGTAATCTGTAATAATGACATGACTGTCTCAGAGAAGTTGACGAGGGAGAGGTTGGGCCTCAGAGGAGAGGGCGGGCCCCAGAGACCATCTTAGCACCAGCAAATTGTGTTTTTTTTTCCCTTTGGAGTTTGCTGTTGGGGGGAATCAATTTTGTTTGGTGGCTTCTTGGATTGAGGAAGTAATTTGCACGAAGGACTCAACGTCTCGTCAACAAAAGAAACATACAGATGACCTGACTGGATATTGTAAAATTATTAAAGACAGTGAGTTTTTCTGCATCAGTTTTAAGTAAAAGCTTTTATTTTCTGAAGCTGTGTTCCTGATTATAAATCTTATGAAATGTTTTTATCACCTGAGCAATGAGTTTTTACTAAACAGACTTGTATTAAAAGTGGCAACTCGCCTGTAGGGGGCGCCGCCCATCTGGAACTAATGGAGCTATTCACCATTTTACATTGAAGACTTAAATTATTTTTATAAACATGAAATAATAAAGTAAAAATATTTCAAAACTTTATTTATGCAAGTAATTTTTACACACACACAAAAAAACTAGGTCTGCATAGTTCATTTGTCTTAAATTGTAAAAATATACATTATTTTATCTTTATGATGTCACCCCTAGTGGCCAAAAAGACCCTCGATCCTCCGTGCAAATGTGGCCTTGGCCCTCTTAATGCCAGCAACCAGCTCTATCCTAGTCCTCCTCAGCTCCTCTGAGTTACCAGACTGCCAGCAGGGTGCGAACTTCTGCATTCAGCCAAGGTTTTGTGTTGGGGTAGCTTTTAACATATTTTGTGATGGAAACATTTTCAGAACACGCGCTAATGTACCCCAGAACTGAGGATGTGTACTGGTCAAGATCAAGCGATCCTTTGTTTTCAGCAGCTTCTCTGAGAACCTGCCAGTTTATTCTTTCAAAACAATCTCTCAGTATGGGGCCACGTTTCTGGATCCAACATTTAACTTTCTTTGTACCGGTCTGGAGCGTCTCAGCTATGTCTCAGATATGATCAGAGAATCCTAAGTTGGGGCAGGGTTTGGCTTTGTATGCATCTTTTAAGTTTGTGTTAACACGGTCCAGCGTGTTGTTTCCACGTGTTAATAATAATAAATTCAATTTATAACGCACTTTTCATTAATGAAAATCTCAAAGTGCTACAAAGTGCAACAGAATTAAATGTCAATAAAACAAGTAATAAAACAAGTAAAATCAATAACAGTATCAACTAAGATCAAAGATAGAATCATGAGGAGGCAGAGTATGCTTGGTTAAAAAGAAAGGTCTTCAAGCCGCTCTTAAAGTCAACCAGTGACTGTGGAGCTCTTAGGCAGTCAGGAAGAGAGTTCCACAGGCGGGGGGCAGCCACACTGAAAGCCCGGTCTCCCATGGTCCTTAATTTGGTTCTCGGAATGTGAAGTAGATGACTGTTCTGTGACCGTAGAGACCGGGTGGATGAGTATGGAATAAGAATATCCTTCAGATAATCTGGTGAAGTTCCGTGTAAGCATTGATGTGTAATGAGAGCAGTTTTGTACTGAATTCTGTAGGCGACAGGAAGCCAATGAAGGTTATGGAGAATGGGTGTAATATGTTCAAATTTACGAACTCTCAACAAGATCCTTGCTGCACTGTTTTGAATATATTGAAGTTTCTGAAGGTTTTTGCCAGGGATTCCAATAAACAGGGAGTTGCAGTAGTCGAGCCTGGAGGAGACAAAAGCATGGACGAGCTTCTCAGCATCGGAAAAAGTTAGAGATGGGCGAAGTCTGGAGATGTTTCGAAGATGGAAGAAGCAAGTTTTAAACAGATGCTTAATGTGCTGGTGAAGATTCTCAGTCGTCCAGGACATGATGAAATCAAAAAAGGCGTTCAATACAGGATCAACTGGACTTTATTAGATGCTTAATGTGATTTTCAAATGTAAGATGAGAGTCCATTTTTATTCCAAGATTTGTAACAGAGGTGGAGAGGGGGATGTCTTGTCCAGAAAAGGAAATTGTTGTTATAGTTGATGTTTGTACCTGGTGAGGGGTGCCAATCAGTATGGCCTCAGTCTTGGAGCAGTTTAATTGAAGAAAGTTCTGATTCATCCATGCCCTTATTTCCTCCAGGCAGGCAGAGAGGGCAGTGAGTGAAGATGGAGATGACAATGGGGAAGATGAGGAGGCTCCAGTCCTGATGTAAAGTTGTGTATCGTCGGCATAACAGTGAAAAGAAATGTTGAACTGATTAATAATTTGACCTAAAGGCAGCATGTAAAGGGAAAACAGCAGGGGCCCCAGAACTGACCCCTGAGGGACACCACAGGAGACACAGACTGTCTGGGACGTGGCGTTGCCAAGACTAACACATTCCAGCCTATTGGAGAGGAAAGATTTGAACCAGTCCAGGACAGTGTCACAGAGACCGACCTCCACATGAAGACGGTGGAGGAGGATACTATGGTCCACAGTGTCGAAGGCTGCAGTGAGGTCAAGGAGGACAAGGATGGAGGGAGAACCAGTGTCAGCAGCCATGAGGACATCATTGGTAACTCTCAGCAATGCAGTCTCTGTACTGTGAGCTGCTCTGAATCCAGACTGGAACTTCTCATACAGGGAGTGTTGTTGTAGGTGGTCCTGCAGCTGAGCAGCAACTGCTTTCTCCAGCACTTTAGACAGAAAAGGGAGGTGTGAAATTGGGCGGTAATTAGAAAAAATGTCGGGATCCAAGTTAGGTTTTTTCAGAAGAGGCCTAATGATGGCAGTTTTTAGAGGCAGTGGAACATGACCAGATTGTAGAGATTGTTTATTATTTGTGTGATTAATGGGCTTATTGCAGAGTGATTGGTTTTTATGAGAGACGAGGGGAAGGGATCCAGGGCGCAGGATGAAGGCTTCATTTTCTTGATGATGGACTCCACCTCACTCTGAACAACTTCATCAAAGCTGCTCAGGGACCCAGAATGCAGACGGGTAGATGGTAAACGAAGATCAGGGAGGTTGTGGAGCTGAGATCTGATAGTGTCAACTTTGTTTTTAAATGATGAAAGGAACAGGTTGCATTTTTGAACAGATTCCTCAGGAGTTTGTTTAATGGGATTAAGCAGATGAGTTATTGTGGAGAAGAGCTGTTTAGAGTTTCCAGGGCAGGTGTTGATGATGTTGGAATAATATTTGGAGCGTGCTTCTTTAAGAGAATAGGCGTACGCTTTCTGATGTTCTTTGTATGCCTGCTTATGTACAGAGAGACCAGATGATTTTACACGTCTCTCAATAGCACGGCCAGTTGCCTTCATCCTGCGCAGCTCATCAGTGTACCAGGGGGCTGAACGGGAGAAAGACACCAGTCTTGTCTTCAAGGGAGCATGTAGGTCCAGAAGCTCTTGGAGAGATCGGTTGTAGTAATCCACAGAGTCATCTGCAGATGAATGATTGGCAGCGGTCAGGGCATGAAGATCAGTAGACAGAACATCAGGGGAAATGTTTTTAAAGTCACGGAACTGGATAGGTCGTTTTGGGTTTGAAGCACGTGTTGCTATGGTTACATGTTGATTGAGGTTTGGGAGACAGTCTTTTAAATTCACGTGATTAAAGTCTCCTGCCACTATGCAAAGAGCCTCAGGGTGCAAACCCAGAGTTGATATGATCAGTAAAATGTTGGACTTCCTGAGATTTAATTTTAACATCACAGGGACACCTGGACAGGTCTCCAGTCCATCACAGGGACAAAGTTTCACACCACTGTACCACTGATTCACCAGTCAACCATGCAGGTTTCTGGTCTGCGGGTCAGCTGCAGAACTTTTAAGCTCCGCCCAGAAAGACTCCAGGTGGGGAATTGAAACTGTGACAGCTCCAAACACTGCTCGACCGTGCTGCCCACATCAGAGGCCCCTCATTGCTCCAGAAAACACATCTGTGAGGTTGCACAATGGGTCACCAGTACCAGAACCAGGCAGCAGAACTGAAGCTCCACACTGACCCCGCTGGCCAATGACATCATCAATAAAAGCCAACAGGAAGTGCGGTAGAAAAGAGACTTTTAATATTGTTTTTGTAGAACTTGTTAGAAGTAGTTCTGCAGAGGTTCTCCCAGGATGTTCTCCATCTCCTGAACCACCTTCTGGACCTGTTGCTCCACCTCCTCACACTCGTCTGAAACACAAACAATCAACATGGTTCTGGTTCTGATGACTCATTACAACCAAGTCTGGACTAAACCAGAACCAACTGGAACACCAACAGAACTGGAACCAGTCCGGAGCAGAATCAACCAGAACAGAACCGACTGAGCTCACCCTCCATGAGTTCTGCCAAGAAGGGGATGGTCTCTGGGAGCAGAACCACGTAGTTCTCCTTCAGTCTGGAGGCCAGCTCCATCAGCATCACCAGGGAGGAGAACCGGACCTGAGGAGGACGAGGAACAGGAAGAGGAGGATGAGGAACAGGAAGAGGAGGAACAGGAAGAGGAAGAGGAGGATGAAGAAGAACAGGAAGAGGAGGATGAGGAACAGGAAGAGGAGGTGGAGGAGGAACAGGAAGAGGAGGATGAAGAAGAACAGGACGAGGAACAGGAAGAGGAGGACGAAGAAGAACAGGAAGAGGAGGAGGAACAGGAAGAGGAGGATGAAGAAGAACAGGAAGAGGAGGACGAGGAACAGGAAGAGGAGGAGGACGAGGAACAGGAGGATGATGAAGAAGAACAGGAAGAGGAGGAGGAGGAACAGGAAGAGGAGGAACAGGAAGAGGAAGAGGAGGATGAAGAAGAACAGGAAGAGGAGGACGAGGAACAGGAAGAGGAGGTGGAGGAGGAACAGGAAGAGGAGGATGAAGAAGAACAGGACGAGGAACAGGAAGAGGAGGACGAAGAAGAACAGGAAGAGGAGGAGGAACAGGAAGAGGAGGATGAAGAAGAACAGGAAGAGGAGGACGAGGAACAGGAAGAGGAGGAGGACGAGGAACAGGAGGATGATGAAGAAGAACAGGAAGAGGAGGACGAGGAACAGGAGGATGATGAAGAAGAACAGGAAGAGGAGGAGGAGGAACAGGAAGATGAGGAAAGGACTGTTAAAGTGAAACTAAACCGAAATGTAACTTTTTTTAGCTGATAAACTACCTAGAATGTGTTTAAAATGTTTCATAGCACTATTTCTGTGTTAATCTTGACATATTTGTGTGTACTGTATTAGTTTAAATCGGCAATATTTGGTCCAAAAACGTGTTTACGGTAGCCCTATGGGTTGAACAGAGGTTATTGCACGTCAATTTTCTTATTGGTCAAGACTGTTCACTCTGACGTCACAAAGCGGGTCAAGCAGAGCCACTCCCCTGCAGAGATGAGAAGGTCCTCGCTGCAGTTCATACTTTATATGGAAGTGCTACATTTCACTCCTGAAAAGCTCTGCAACAAAGCATATTATAGTTTTCAGAATGGCTCTAGTTATTTGTGTATTTTAACATGTTTATTTTAAGAATATTTTTCACTTCATCGAAACTGTCTGGTTGTATTTGTTTTAATAGTGTGCAATAGAGGAGCGATCATGAATGCCTGGTTGGGTCAGTGGTGAACGAGCTGGGTTGGAATCCAGGAGACCCGGGTTCGATCCCCGGTCACAGAGAACTTTGTAAAAAAAAATTTAAGCCTTTTGTTTTGGATAGATCGGGTGGAATATATAAAAACATCTACATGTTTATTCTTTGTTGTTGCTTGGTGTATGTTGTTGGCTAGACTTTTAGTTTGATTTAGGCTGTTGCTGGAGGGGGCGTGAACGCAGCAAAACCCCCACCTCCTCCACCCTTGTCTCTCAACACGCCCATTTTGAGGGAAATTTTGAATTTGCTACAGGGGCGGAGTTAAAGCTCCAGAGGGCATTACCGTAAAAACCGGACTATAATACGCAGTATTTTTGCTCATTTGAATGTCCAGCGTATTAAACACCGAAGAGTATTATTTATGGATTTTTTCCCATATTTTTAGACTCATTTTTCGCTCTGATTCTTCGTTTTTCATTTTTGGCGAAAATGGTGCAGTACCAGTTTCGGCCGCTATAGAGGCGCTGTAGGCAGCAGCCAGCAGAGGACTCAGAGAGTGAAGAGGAAGAGGGGCCACTTCCAGAAGTTTCTACTTGCTGTGTCCGAAAAAAGACTTTTTAAATCCAGCTGATTTCACATTTGGTTCAGCTCAGGAGCCCGTCTGCTATAGTGAGGTAAGAAATATATTTTTAAGCGTTTATTTAGCTAAATTTAAAGAAACAAAGCGTCCGGTTTGACCCGCCTGGCGCCTGCATAAAAGTCAGCGAACTTTTTTTTTAAAATCCAGCTGATTTGAACATTTCGTTAAACTCAGGAGTACGTCTACTATTAAGTCAGCTCAGAAATATATTTTTTAAGCGTTTATTTAGCTAAATTTAAAGAAAGAAAGCGTCCGGTTTGACCCGCCTGGCGCCTGCATAAAAATCAGCGAACTTTTTAAAAAAAAATCCAGCTGATTTGAACATTTCGTTAAACTCAGGAGTACGTCTACTATGAAGTCAGCTAAGAAATATATTTTTAAGTGTTTATTTAGCTAAATTTAAAGAAAGAAAGCGTCCGGTTTGACCCGCCTGGCGCCTGCCTAAATTCGTCGAACTTTTTTTTAAAAATCCAGCTGATTTGAACATTTCGTTAAACTCAGGAGTACGTCTACTATGAAGTCAGCTAAGAAATATATTTTTAAGTGTTTATTTAGCTAAATTTAAAGAAAGAAAGCGTCCGGTTTGACCCGCCTGGCGCCTGCCTAAAATTCAGCGAACTTTTTTTTAAAAAATCCAGCTGATTTGAACATTTCGTTAAACTCAGGAGTACGTCTACTATGAAGTCAGCTAAGAAATATATTTTTAAGTGTTTATTTAGCTAAATTTAAAGAAAGAAAGCGTCCGGTTTGACCCGCCTGGCGCCTGCCTAAAATTCGGCGAACTTTTTTTTAAAAATCCAGCTGATTTGAACATTTCGTTAAACTCAGGAGTACGTCTACTATTAAGTCAGCTAAGAAATATATTTTTAAGCGTTTATTTAGCTAAATTTAAAGAAAGAAAGCGTCCGGTTTGACCCGCCTGGCGCCTGCCTAAAATTCAGCGAACTTTTTTTTAAAAAATCCAGCTGATTTGAACATTTCGTTAAGCTCAGAAGCACGTCTGCTATGAAGTCAGCTAAGAAATATATTTTTTCTCGCAAAGAAATAATTGTTTTACCGTGTTTCCTTGTGAAGATCTTCGTACTCGCTTGCTTCTGTCGCCGCCATCTTGATTAGGGCAAATGAGGCGCTGACGCGTCGCGTGGTGATGACGCGTATTAAACTCCGAGGCGTATTGTGTATGTTTTTTTCTTGTTTATTGTTAATAATTGGACAAAGCGGATTAAACACCGGAGCGTATTTTCCTCCGGCGAATACGGTAAGTGCATCTTTAAATATAATTGTATTTTTAAATTTGAATTAAAATGGTTTAATTGAAAGAGAGGACTGTTTAGTTCCCAGAACCTTCAGGTGTCTCAGGTGTGTCTCACCTTGGCGTCACTGTGTCTGCTCTTCAGGAGGATCTGGTAGTTCAGGCTCTTCCACTGCAGGTCATCGGCCAGCGCCACAGAGAACTGACCCACACAAGGAACCAGGTGCTGCGTGACCCGGTTCTGGTAGACCTGCGACCCGCCCAGACGGTTCTCCAGCTGCATACAGATGTTTACTTACAGTTAGGTTCTGTTTGTTTCAGCCGGTCCTGACGACCTGCAGGTGTCTCACCTGGTCCACAAGCGGAACCAGCAGGGTGTCGGCCCGGTCCCGGTTCAGGAAGTTCTGAGTGTCGTACAGGAAGATCTTCTGGAGACAGTCCAGAACCAACTGGAGCAACAGGCAGTTCTTCTCCTCAGACCTTTCTGAGTCAAAGAGCAGCTCGTCTGAAACAAACAGGAAGTCCAAACAACAAATAAACAGGAAGTCCAAACAACAAAAAAACAGGAAGTCAAAACAACTAACAGGAAGTCCAAACAACAAATAAACAGGAAGTCAAAACAACTAACAGGAAGTCAAAACAACAAATAAAACAGAAGTCAAAACAACAAATAAACAGGAAGTCAAAACAACTAACAGGAAGTCCAAACAACAAATTAACAGGAAGTCAAAACAACTAACAGGAAGTCCAAACAACAAATAAACAGGAAGTCCAAACAACTAACAGGAAGTCAAAACAACTAACAGGAAGTCCAAACAACAAATTAACAGGAAGTCAAAACGACTAACAGGAAGTCCAAACAACTAACAGGAAGTCAAAACAACTAACAGGAAGTCCAAACAACAAATAAACAGGAAGGAAGTCCAAACAACAAATAAACAGGAAGTCAAAACAACTAACAGGAAGTCCAAACAACAAATAAACAGGAAGTCAAAACAACAAATAAAACGGAAGTCAAAACAACACATAAACAGGAAGTCAAAACAACTAACAGGAAGTCCAAACAACAAATAAACAGGAAGTCCAAACAACAAATAAACAGGAAGTCCAAACAACTAACAGGAAGTCAAAACAACTAACAGGAAGTCCAAACAACAAATTAACAGGAAGTCCAAACAACTAACAGGAATTCAAAACAACTAACAGGAAGTCCAAACAACAAATAAACAGGAAGTCCAAACAACAAATAAACAGGAAGTCCAAACAACTAACAGGAATTCAAAACAACTAACAGGAAGTCCAAACAACAAATAAACAGGAACTCCAAACAACAAATAAACAGGAAGTCAAAACAACTAACAGGCAGTCAAAACAACTAACAGGAAGTCCAAACAACAAATTAACAGGAAGTCAAAACAACTAACAGGAAGTCCAAACAACAAATTAACAGGAAGTCAAAACAACTAACAGGAAGTCCAAACAACAAATAAACAGGAAGTCAAAACAACTAACAGGCAGTCAAAACAACTAACAGGAAGTCCAAACAACAAATTAACAGGAAGTCAAAACAACTAACAGGAAGTCCAAACAACAAATTAACAGGAAGTCCAAACAACAAATTAACAGGAAGTCAAAACAACTAACAGGAAGTCCAAACAACAAATTAACAGGAAGTCAAAACAACTAACAGGAAGTCCAAACAACAAATTAACAGGAAGTCAAAACAACTAACAGGAAGTCCAAACAACAAATAAACAGGAAGTCCAAACAACAAATAAACAGGAAGTCCAAACAACTAACAGGAAGTCAAAACAACTAACAGGAAGTCCAAACAACAAATTAACAGGAAGTCAAAACAACTAACAGGAAGTCCAAACAACAAATAAACAGGAAGTCCAAACAACAAATAAACAGGAAGTCCAAACAACTAACAGGAAGTCAAAACAACTAACAGGAAGTCCAAACAACAAATTAACAGGAAGTCAAAACAACTAACAGGAAGTCCAAACAACAAATAAACAGGAAGTCCAAACAACAAATAAACAGGAAGTCAAAACAACTAACAGGCAGTCAAAACAACTAACAGGCAGTCCAAACAACAAATTAACAGGAAGTCCAAACAACAAATAAACAGGAAGTCCAAACAACTAACAGGAAGTCAAAACAACTAACAGGAAGTCCAAACAACAAATTAACAGGAAGTCAAAACAACTAACAGGAAGTCCAAACAACAAATAAACAGGAAGTCAAAACAACAAATATACAGGAAGTTCAAACAACAAATTAACAGGAAGTCCATCCATCCATTTTCTTCCGCTTATCCGGGGTCGGGTCGCGGGGGTAGCAGCCTAAGTAGGGAGGCCCAGACTTCCCTCTCCCCAGCCACTTGGAGCAGCTCCTCTGGGGGAATCCCAAGGCGTTCCCAGGCCAGCCGAGAAACATAGTCCCTCCAGCGTGTCCTGGGTCTTCCTCTGGGTCTCCTCCCGGTGGGACATGCCCGGAACACCTCACCAGGGAGGCGTCCAGGAGGCATCCTAACCAGATGCCCGAGCCACCTCAACTGGCTCCTCTCGATGTGGAGAAGCAGCGGCTCTACTCCGAGTCCCTCCCGGATGACTGAGCTTCTCACCCTATCTCTAAGGGAGAGTCCAGCCACCCTGCGGAGAAAACTCATTTCAGCCGCTTGTATCCGAGATCTTGTTCTTTCGGTCATAACCCAAAGCTCATGACCATAGATGAGGGTGGGAACGTAGATCGATCGGTAAATTGAGAGCTTTGCCTTTTGACTCAGCTCTCTCTTCACCACGACAGACCGGTACAGCGCCCGCTTCACTGCGGACGCTGCACCTATCCGCCTATCGATCTCACGCTCCAGTTTTCCCTCATTCGTGAACAAGATCCCGAGATACTTAAACTCCTCCACTTGGGGCAGGACCTCCTCCCCGACCCGGAGAGGGCATGCTACCCTTTTCCGGCTCAAGACCATGGCCTCGGATTTGGAGGAACTGATCCTCATCCCGGCCGCATCACATTCAGCTGCAAACCGCTCCAGCGAAAGCTGTAGATCACGAGCTGATGAAGCCAATAGGACCACATCATCTGCAAAAAACAGAGAAGCGATTCTAAGGCCACCAAAACGGATCCTCTCAACACCTTGGCTGCGCCTAGAAATTCTGTCCATAAAAGTTATAAACAGAATCGGTGACAAAGGGCAACCTTGGCGGAGTCCAACTCTCACCGGAAACGAGCCTGACTTACTGCCGGCAATGCGGACCAAGCTCTGACACCGGTCGTACAGGGACCTAACAGCCCATATCAATGGGCCTGGTACCCCATACTCCCGGAGTACCCCCCACAGAACCCCCCGAGGGACGCGGTCGAATGCCTTCTCCAAGTCCACAAAGCACATGTAAACTGGTTGGGCAAACTCCCACGCACCCTCCAGGACCCTGTTGAGGGTGTAGAGCTGGTCCAGTGTTCCACGACCAGGACGAAAACCACACTGCTCCTCCTGAATCCGAGGTTCGACTATCCGACGGACCCTCCTCTCCAGAACCCCTGAATAGACCTTACCAGGGAGGCTTAAGAGTGTGATCCCCCTATAGTTGGAACACACCCTACGGTCCCCCTTTTTGAATAGGGGAACCACCACCCCAGTCTGCCAATCCAAGGGAACTGCCCCCGATGTCCACGCGATATTGCAGAGTCGCGTAAGCCAACACAACCCCACAACATCCAGAGCCCTAAGGAACTCAGGACGAATCTCATCCACCCCCGGAGCCTTGCCACCGCGGAGCTTTTTAACCACCTCGGCGACCTCAGCACCAGAGATTGGAGAGCCCGACCCAAAGTCCCCAGGCTCCGCTTCCTCAGTGGAAGACGTGCCAGTAGGATTGAGGAGGTCTTCAGGAAGTCCAAACAACAAATATACAGGAAGTCCAAACAACAAATAAACAGGAACTCCAAACAACAAATTAACAGGAAGTCCAAACAACAAATAAACAGGAAGTCCAAACAACAAATAAAAAGGAAGTCAAAACAACAAATATACAGGAAGTCCAAACAACAAATAAACAGGAAGTCCAAACAACAAATAAACAGGAAGTCCAAACAACAAATAAACAGGAAGTTCAAACAACAAATAAACAGGAAGTCAAAACAACTAACAGGAAATCCAAACAACAAATTAACAGGAAGTCAAAATAACAAACAGGAAGTCCAAACAACAAATAAACAGGAAGTCAAAACAACTAACAGGAAGTCAAAACAACTAACAGGAAGTCCAAACAACAAATAAACAGGAAGTCAAAACAGCAAATAAACAGGAAGTCAAAACATCAAATATACAGAAGTCCAAACAACAAATAAACAGGAAGTCCAAACAATAAACGAACAGGAAGTCCAAACAACAAATAAACAGGAAGTCCAAACAACAAATAAACAGGAAGTCCAAACAACAAATAAACAGGAAGTCAAAACAACTAACAGGAAGTCAAAACAACTAACAGGAAGTCCAAACAACAAATAAACAGGAAGTCAAAACAACTAACAGGAAGTCCAAACAACAAATTAGCAGGAAGTCCAAACAACAAATAAACAGGAAGTCAAAACAACTAACAGGAAGTCAAAACAACTAACAGGAAGTCCAAACAACAAATTAACAGGAAGTCAAAACAACAAATAAACAGGAAGTCCAAACAACAAATA